>PNEQ01052012.1:0-18323 GCA_003012365.1 Medauroidea extradentata
AAAATCCAAAAGAGGGGAAAAGGCAAACAGGGGGGGTCAGAAGGGAGGGTTGCTAAGGAGGGGAAAGGGGGGAAAGGCACATCACCCTGAATTAGCGTTCATGACTACCCGAGTAGACGGCGCGAAATTCAAGCAGAGCGGAGACACAGACGAAACTAAATTTTAAGTTCATATCAAAAGTACAATTTAAGGAGGACGAGCTGAGAGTCAGCTCAATATATATTTTATTAATACATTTTAAATAAACTTAATTTTAGTGATTGTAAATTCAAATAATATTGCGGTTGGATAATGTAAACTAAATTTGCAAGACTTTCTTTTGGGATATTGATATGCATGGGCAACATTATAATATGCATGTGGCATACGGTAAATGTTTCATCACATACGAATTCGCATTTTGCTTTGTCTATAAGGGACAATTTACAGGCCTACTGAAGGTTTAAATGATATATTAGTGTTTTTTTACACTGTAAAATGCTAAATCACGGAGACGTTTATAATATAATTTTTAACTGTCTGAACAACACTTAACCCCGATTTATCATAATGAAGAGTTTGAAAAGTACGTTTCTGTCGTTCCGTTTAACCTTATTGCGTGCTGACAGGCTGGATTTATGATGGAATAACCGTGACCTGAATCAACTGTAGGTGTCCGGTCGCTGGGCTGCAAGCAGGAAGTACTGAAGTTACTCCGCGTGGTTCATGGCCTTCACGCGTTATGACGAGGGAAGGTACTGAGCATGCAACCGTATTCTCTAACCATGCTGTTCGCCCTCTCCCTCTCCTGCTAGAAGACATGGACAAGAAAGATGACACTTCAGCGAGCTTCGAGTAATGGCCGCTAGATGTCGGGCTGCAAAGAAACCATGATAATTTCGCCACAGCGATATATAGCTCTCTGCCTTATATAGTATACTAACTATGGACAGCGAACATACAAGTGTGCATTTATGGACGTTTAAGGCCTATTAGCGGCTAATCCCAAAGCATTACTATAATATGTAGCGGTCGATTGCTCTTAAGGTAGTTTTTCCAATACCCTGATAACTGTGAGCAAATAAGTATTTTTAGGTTAAAAACCACTATTTTTTTAATAGTTTTTCGTTTAGCAGTATTTTCCTTTCGCTATGCATAAATTGGTTTCTCTCCGAAAGTGATGTAACACTTCCTACTGACTGAGATCCCAGAACATAATATAATCCTATCTCCCGGGTAGGAAACTACCACAAAGTCATATTTATGTCACTGGTGGGTAAAATGACGATATCTTCCATAAAAAACTATCACTGAGGCTCTAAATAATGTACATTTTGTAGCAACGCAAGGCGTGTCTTTAATCTCACTCAGATCATTGTAGACTGATATCCAATGCCATTATAGGGAAGCAACGAAGCAAAACCGAAAAAAAAAAAACATATTATCAACACTCATACAGATAACAATTAGGACGCAATTTGATCTAATAACAGAATGTGTCGTTCAGCTACGACAAATTTTTTACACAAACGATGACAAATCTCAAGAGAGTGCATAAAAATACAACCTTGAAAAGTAACACATTTGTTGAACAATACTGTCAGGAAGGTGGGCAGGAGGGGGTCAAATTCCCCCCTTGGATTTAGAATTTTAAGTATTTAAAATATATTTTTTGTATTTTGTTGTTTAAATAATGCTAACCTAAGCAAATAAAACTGAAGTTTTATTATTAAAGTTTTTAATTTACACATGTTTAATCAATAAAAAAGATGCAACAAGGTCATTGTCACCGAAAAAATATCTGGCCAGCCTCCCCAAGGAAAACCTGAAATGACGCCCCTGTGTGAGCGTTAGAATATTGTCTGCTTTCCCTACTCAGAGGTGCAATGACCTTGAAGGACTGCATTTTAAACCTAAAACTCGACCACCTAAATCTGCGGAAAGTATCCAAACGGGTGAACTCTTGTGTGGACTGCAGTGAAGGTCACATGATTTACCACCGCACAAGATTCAAGGCTCTCAATCATAAAAAAAGATAGAACGTACCTAAAGAAAATCGATTTAGCATTATCCGTTTTAGCTTAAATCATATGAGCCGACAGTACATGTCTGAATATTTAATTTAAGTATACTGTAAGTGGCACTATACAGTATCGCACAAGCAGCAATATTCTTTTGAAATCTCTCAATTATATGAGTAGTATTCTGGAATAAATGGTACTTCAGTGTGAGATATTTTGTTATCTGCTGCACAAGTTACATTAAACATTTAAGTTCAAATAAATTACACATCTGCCACGTCCTCCTTGACAGTTGTTCCCAATCAACCTTTATTAGTTAATTTATGTTTAAATGTCTTCAGCTTAAAACAATTAGAAATTACGTAAATAAAGATAAGATAAATAATACAGTCAAAACTACTACAAGTATTATTAACATTGTGCTTTGGTGTAAGCAAACTACTTTCAGTAAAATGTTTACATGTTTGTTCCTCCCACATTTACAGTATCAATGCTAGGTTCATAACTCTTAATTGAATACTCCAAATAATTTTAAAATATGGGACAGAAACTTTTATTATCTTACTCCATACATACATATTAGAATCGAAACATAATTTTAGCCTACTTTCCTGTCTGTGTGGCTGTGTGTGTGTGTTAGTACGTGTCTGTGTGTACGACAGGATATGGTTCCTCTAAAACCGTTTGGACCCGAGGACTGCATTTCATAAAACTTAGTACAGATATATACCTTAGTAACTTGATTTGACTTGTGTGTGTTTAAAAAATAAAATATCTAGTTTAAGATTAGCAGATCACACGAGATAGGTAAGAAACCACAACTAATAATTTTATCTAACTCTGTACACACAAAGAACCTGGTAAGATGACCTCAATTTAATGTATTGGGTTTATACAGAGAATATAATTTTAGAATGGTAACTATATATATATATATATATATATATATATATATATATATATATATATATAGCTTAGTTATTTATGTGTACAAAATTAAATATTTTCCCAAATTTCATAAAGTTTGTTATGCATTTACTACTTGGCAAGCTGATTTAACAATTGCGTGTTTAGTTTATCTGTTGACTATAGTTTAAAAACGGCGACAATAATATATTTTAGCATATAATGTGCTACAGACTTTCGGGAGTGGAAAATAATTTGTTTAAGACTCTTGCGGCTCTACCGCGCTAAAATCGTTGACCAATCAGCCCAGCAGCTTTCAATCGCTAGGACAGGACACGCCCCACGGTTAACGACCTTTCGGCTGCAGATCTCGTCACTGTTTATTTTCATTATTTTTTTTCTTTTCTGATATAACAAATTAAATTAACACAACACCTTGGTTACATTTAATATTAAATAAGTAATTACCCTTACTTGTTTCTAATTGCCCATATTTTATAACATAATAACTTAGAGGGCACAGCCTTGATTGGCTGTTTGGCGGTAGGGACGGTCCTGTGTTCCCAGTCCCAAGCCCTATGGGATGGGAAAGGACGTCGTGAAGGGGGAGGGGGGAGTTTTCAGTTGAACTGTTTGAGAAAGGTAAGGGCAACATGTTGCCCGTACTTGCATACACATTATTTTTTCATTTATTAATTGTGTGCATTACAATATTAACGATAGTGACAGCAATTCTATGGTGTTAAATATAATATCTACGTTAATTCATACAACTTATCTTATTACAACATTGAAGTTTGTTCTAAACTTTTAACTCACATTCCCGCTTTCATCATTGAAACATTTTATCTTCCAAAAGTATGCAAACTACAAGTATATTCTTTTCTGGGAATGTCTATTTACAGAACACAACATAAGCGTTGTTTATCTAAATTTGAGTTCTCTGTATATCTAACTATCCAAATCCTATAATTGCTTATAACATGTTAGTAACAAAAGTATCACCAATTTTGTTATGAGCTTGAGTTTTTAAGTTTTGTAGCTTTTGAAATGGCATCCTTGTTTATCATAGTATCCATAGAAAATATGTTGCTGTCTACATTGCTTCATATTAGGCGTTTTCAAAGCGCTACCTACCATACTCTTGCAGGTATCTATTTGATGGTGGTGGTGAGAGGGTTTTACGGCCTTTTGACAGCTAGGTCTTTAAAGCCGATGTAGCTGTTTGAAAATGCATAGTTTGTAGCACAGCAGATTTGATGTCAACATTGATGCTACCAGTACGTTTCCATTAACATTGTTACTGTTTTGGTGTTGTGTGATTTGTCGAAAAACACAAGGGATTTTCTTTCTCAAATGACCCTAGTAAAGGTGAACGTTAAATTAAGTTATATATAGAACACAGTCGTATAATAACGTGGCATCAATCTGATAACCAAATGTACTGTAATTATTAAATATATGTCGTTCAAAATAAACGTAACTAAAAAAAAATTGACAAAAGTCACGGGACATTATTAGATGCTTCAACATAAACATTGGTCACCTAACACGTTGGGCGATTGTCAGTTAGAAGGCAAATGTACTGCTGAGTTTTTCCTATGTACATGGAAAGATTTTGTAACCAATTCGGTTGAAATTAATCTATTCGCGACAATTATACATCGTAATATTTACAAGCATTATATGAACTAATTTCAAATTAATCGTGTTTTTTAGAAAAAATTATAATTATAAAATATAAAGTTTATATTCCTGTTAACTATTCGCTATCGTTTCATTAAACTGTTCTTTACAACAAACTTGACAAAAAATTGAAGTTACCTAGAAGGTCTAAATTAACATTGTTTTCTTGGAAGATTTTTTGTATTCACAGCTAGCAAGTAACATCAAAAGAAATTAGTAGGCCTATTTACAAAAATATGAAGTAAACAAAGCAGATGCTACTGCGAGGTCTGTATCCTCCATATTGGGTCTCGCCTCGGACAGTTTCGCACAGTCTCGGGGGAGGAGTTGCCTCTCGGCGAGTGTGTGGGACCCCGTTCGTACGCTCTCGCCTCGGACAGTCTCGCATCCCTGTCTCGGCCGAGCCGCCTCGGCGAGAGTGTGGGACTTACAAATACCGTTATTTGGACCAATTACAAAACCACTGTTTTATTATATATAACATACATATTTTTAATAAGTTGTCGGCCTTCAAATGAGGCCCGTTACAAATGCCACATCTGAGGAAATATTTTTCCGAATCTCACCAGACAATGCACATACATACTACATACTAAGTTGACTTGGATTTTGTGGGGTTTTTTCCATCTTATGTTGCTGTTTAAAAAATAAGGACCAGCTATATATTTTTAGTATGATTATACACATCTATAGAAATTTTTTCCGAATTTAATTAAACGTGATACGCTTGCCTTATTTATCTAAGCTCCCTCGATTTTATTAATTTTGTTCTTATCATGTTTGTGCACTCAAACTTGTGTGCATTCTACAATTATTTTCGAACACACGATATCAAACATTAATATTTAAAAAATTCATATTTTTACATAACGTAGACTACTTACTAAGTTTTCTTGGCGGTTTTGTTTTATGCTTGTCTAACGTTCGTATTTTTAAAATTGTTTTTGTTTGAACGTATTTGTCGCATTATATATTCAAGTAACAATTTTTCAGAACCACTTCATATTCGGTACATGATTAGATTACTTGTAGTTTGCGTATTTGTTAGTGCCCTGTTCGCATTTTATAAATTTAGGTAATTTGAATATATTTTCAAAAAGCGAGATCTATAAGGTATTGTTTTTCAAATCTACTTTAACTCTGTGCACAATATAATACTGAAAAAACCTAACGTGACTTTAATGTATTTATTTGTTTGTATTTGTTTTCAAATTACAGAAAACGTGAAAAATTGGAAACCTGTTTATTACATGAGATTACAGAATATTAATTTTTATAACTTTATCAAACACAGTACACATACACTAGAGTTTATAGACTTATTTTAGATAGTTCATGCTGTTTTATTAATCACACAGTGCAGGAACTTGAATACATTTGATTATAGTACATCGCTAAATGAATCATTAATAGGAATTGAACGTACCTCGTTGGTCATATAGTAACTGTAACAGCGAATTCCCTTTCGTGTATTGTATTTTGTTCATACCATATTCAATGTTTAATCCTTTACAAAATTTTTGAAAGCACGAAATATATGAAGACCATTTCTTCGGATTCGGAATTATTTTAGCACTAATCAAGTAATAAATATTTAAAGTTGTTGGTTCGTGTTGTGATTAGTATTATAAATCCCCAATTTCGAAGATTTTACGACATAAATATGTAATTTTAATACATGTATTTAAAGGTTATACAGGACCAATAAAAATCAATTAAACATCTATATAATTTTACTACCCAACTTAGACTCAAATATTCATTGTTGGTGGTCCACCAAAATATAATATAGGATCAGTAAAATAAATTATTAATATTAGTATGTATCTACGTGTGTGTAAAAGATTTTAACACATTAGGACATATATATGTGTGTGTGTGTATTATCTCACTTTGACGTAAGTAGACTTATTACGTATGCTGGAAACTTCTTACCTCCTTCTTCGAAAAGACAAATAGGAACATGAGGAATTATCTACACTGCAGTGTTAAAAGTAAGAGCAAATTTAATTTAAAGGTGTATGAAGAAAACTAAGCAACAACCTAATTAAACTAACTAATTAATTCCACAACAAAAAGCAGAACTGGTCTATTCAATAACTACCAATGAATCGAAAAATTAAAGAAGAATTTGATTACGAAAATAAGTTTTTTTAGTCCACCAAAGGACTGAACAGCAGATATTAACAGCTGTAGTTACCTTTCAAATCTGACGAAGCACCACTAAGAAATTCATACACTGCAGCATGAGAAAAATTTCACCAACATAAATACGACTGGAAAGAAAAAAATGCTGGTATACTGTTACACAGTCTTGTAAGAGTATGATGAACACGATGACATGGCGATTGTGAAAGACAAGAATGAAGTACATTTAAGCAATTATTATGGTATACTACATGAATAGCATGATCTCGTTAAGAAATATAGTTTCATAACAAATTTCATAGGCCATCATCAGTTAATCTCGGAATACACAAGTAGCAAAACATTCAATGACATTACTACGGAAATAAATTATCAAGATGAACTTCATTCAATTGAGTTAACGTTTAGAATGCAAAAGATACTTTTTTTCTGCAGCTATATAAAAATATACCGACAAGTTCAGTAAATGTATCGGCTAGTTACGTGTTGCTAATCCTCTGGTGGCCATTTAAGTAGAATCGTATACAGTTTTTTGAACGCAAGGCATTACATATGGAACATCTACCTCACTATTTTTGTGAAAATGATGCTTCCAGCAAATTATATAATATGAATAACTTAACAATCCCACAGCATCAAATATATCAGCACAACATGTCTATGTTGATGGCACTGTTTGTGGCACTGAAACAATAAAACAGGCTTTGCTTATTTAATGACTGTTAATCGAAATGTGTCGCTAAGGCTGGATTTGAACAATTTAAGAAGTCTCCAAATATACGAAAACTTGCTTCATTATGTTAAATAAGACAGTTCAATAAACACAATGGTGTTACAAATAATGACAATCATATTCGAATCCTTCGGTCTACATTATCGAAGGTTAAATTTTTATGCAAAAATTGGCAAAGTTAGTATAGGATCAATTTCTTCCTAGCAAGTGTTTCTATATAAGGGTCGTGGTGACCGAGTGGTCAGACCACCACCTCGCACCCAGGGCGATTCGTGTCCGATCTCGAAAAGGGGAGGAGGTCTGATCGCGGATTTTCACATGTGGGAATCGCACGACGACATCTGTCGTCGACCGGCGGGTGATCACGGGGATATCCTGGTTCCCCGTCCCACTCATTCCGACGGTTCTTCGTCGTTGGGCGTCAATTCATGTCATCCTACTAGGTACGCAGATTTCCATGAGCTTCCTGGATCTCGGCTACCCTCCACATACTATATTTACTCTCTACTTGTTCTGTCATTCAGACTCTATCGCTTGCTACTAATGAATTCGCAATCATCATCATTGTAATCTGCACAGACATACTACAATAATTACAACTTAACGAATTTCGTAATACTAACGAATCTGCATATCAATACAGATCAAAATTGCAGAGTGACTGTTAAACTTTTGTATTTTTACTACAGTTAATCCTTTAAAAGCACTGTCGCTTCCGAGATTGTAACTGAATAGCATTCTTCAATAAGCTTACACGTGTCAGAAGAATATTGAAAAAAACTAAGGTGAATTTAAGCCATATACGAATTTGGACCGATTCGATGGTGGCGTTGGTACTGGTAAGGTCACTGCCTTCTAATAGAAAACCTCTGCAGCCAATCAAGTTTAAGAGGTACTGTGTCTCACAGATATCGATGAAATTAACCATGCCAGTTCATAGAAAATCCCCGCTGGTAAAATATGCCAAGTAGTCAGAGTGCTGTAAGGAACAGACGAGCTGGAAAGTACACAGAACGATTGATTTAGTTTGTATATACGACAGAGATTCGCTTAGTAAATACTCAAGCTTGTGAAAGATGCAAGGAGTCACTTTGTATTGTTAACGATTTATTCACAACTGCAAGAGCAAATATAATCGTTGCACTGGTAGTGAGACACACACACTTATCATTTAAAGCAGCATTTTTATTTATAAAATTCAGGTAAAATACGTATACGAATTCAGATGTTAATGAATGCAGACATGAAACCAGCAGTTCGGTGGATCCAGACATGAATCCAGCAGTTCGGGGGATCCAGACATGAATCTCGAAGTTGGTGAATCCAGGTATGAATCCAAATGTTAGTAAATCCAGATTTCAATTTAGAAGTTGGTGAATCCAGACGTGGATACATGTGTTGGTGGTTCTAGATAGTGAATCTAGAAACCTCACTCTGAAGAAATATAAATTTAGTACGTGACAAGTATGACTTGGCAGCAAAATGTATAGCTTACTCACTATATGGGAAGAATTTTTCTTAAAGAGTGTTTATAACGACGAAAAGGAAAGATAAGAAGTGGATTTGGAACGTGAAAGTGACAATTCAGACGTACAAGGCATAGGTCATAAGTGAAATCGAACAGTAAACAATAAAATGGGATTATGGAGGTCATTTTCGTGTTTACATGCTATATGGTAGTTTTATCACAGTACACATTAACAATATATAGGTGAAATTATTCCTGCATGTATGAACGATGTTTGAGAAATATCCTTATGTTGCGAAAAACTGAACGTTAGTATGCGAAGCCAGTGTGAATGAAGTGGCTACCTAGTTTTATTTCGATCCTAAGTGCAAATTGTACGGTGCTAAGCTGATGCTTAGTGCTATGCAACGTTCTACTAGCAGTTTTACACTATGTTACTATATTTATTTAAATATGAAATATTTGTACCAAAATACATTGTATAACCGTAGATTATATTATTTAACAACAAAAGTCGTAAAATTTAAGGTCTAATAAGGCGATAGTGCTTTTTTTCAGCCGTATTAAATGTATGGAAACAGTATGTTCTAGTGTTTATAGTAGTTTCGAGAGACCGGAGCAATGTTTACGTATATTATGAAAAATGTTATAATAGTGCAGGTAAATCACGTAGGTATATCTTAAATGTTGTTTGGGACAGGCTAGACGGAGTACATGGTCGCAAACACCGACACTTTTGTGGCAGTGGTGAGATGGAGAATCGTAAACAAGGAAACTGCAATGACATCCCAGCAGCAACAAATTCTTGTGATTTATTTTAATTTTTCGCGTTATTTTAAGAAAATAAATAAAACACAAACTGACAGTTATTTATTTAGGGAAATCTACTTACTGCTTTAAATTTAGGATTCGATTTATTTTTTCGTTCAAAATACAGATCTACGTACTTTCATAACAAAATAGAACTGCTGTTTCAGAAACTGGAATTAGAGGTTCAATACTGTTTTACCTTTATGTTCAGTTTCAGATAGTAGATTTTGGCTCAATAACTAGTTACCAACATCGCATTATTGTGTAAAAACTACCTTTCCACGTATATCACAAAAATATTCACTACTTGGAGTGAAAGATATTCCTTTTACTAAACTCGCAACAAATATGATAAAAAAAAATTACCAGAGTTGTAGCAGTGATGCTCGGGGTCGGCAAGTTTAGAGATATATTCAGGGCTCGTGCCAACAGGATAACCCGCACACAAGGTCGCTGTATTGCTTGCACAAAGTCCACCCTTCCTCGCTGATATGTATGATGTAGTTTGTCTCTAGCTCAGCTGTGTGTAGTGTTTGCGAGTATCTGCAGCTCTCGTTTAGCAAACATTACTTCTTACGTTCTCGTTAGGTAAGTGAGCTGCTGGTGTTTCAACTAGTGACTGTGTTAGTTATCAAACCACTCTTATGCGTTACAGATTCGCAACTATTACAGTCCCAATTTTTGACTACATTAAAGGAAATATAAATTTACCGAAACCAATTAAGGTATTTAATGTCATTTTAAAAAATTACCCTAGTGTACTCAATATTAATTGAATTACTAACTAGAATGGAAGACAAGTTAACTGTTAGAAAAGTAGATTAATTTTGAAATTATTATACATGTAGGGGAAAGAAAATATTTTTAAAAGACATTTTCTTCATACTCTTTTTTCGTGTTTATTGCGACGCAATCGTAACTGTGTGGTTTGAGTTACAATAGTTTTAAAAATAATAATTATAAAAAACATTTTAATAATATTATTGAAAAATTCTAGCCAGCGTTAAGGGTTGATTTAAGTAATCCGTATATTCGAAGGGGTTATTGAATACCCAAACTATTTTTCTTTCTAAATAACATAACAAGAAATATCATATTACTTGAACTGCACTATTTCATGTGTTCATGTTCAGTCTAATTTAGTGGGGCAGAAATTGTGTTCCTCCAGTTTCTACCTAACGCAATGTATAATTTGTCGTTAGTTGCAAAACGATTATCTCTGCCAACGCGTATGTAAATATCATATACCTATGTTGCTTGTCTACCATAAGTTTATACCAATTGTAGTCTAAACTTTAATGTTGTCAAATCTATTACGAGCATAACACACGCGTAAAGAGGTATTAAAATAATAAATAAAGATTGAATTATTAAATTGAAAAATCAGTCAACTGACATCCAGCGAATTTCGAGAACAAAATTAGACTACGGGCATTCCATGTCAATATTAATGCTGAAACATAACCAGGTGTTGATTTTTTTCGAGAGGCAGCATTGTAAATTTTTACGGACACGTAAAATGTACCAAAGTAATAGATATATCTCATATAAGCTTATATACGAATAAAATATGCTAGTACAGAAAACATTTTAAAATATTGGTATTGTGACCGCCTTTCTAGCTGCGCTGTGTTCACAAATATCCACCCCGATAACAGCCAACTTCTTTGCCTCGGTCTAGCTCAGAGGGTTTACTGAATAAAAACAAACACGTTCAATAAGTTCGTCACGCGCCTATCACAGCCGTATTTTCCCTCGCTCAGGGCAGAGACAAAGCAGCGATACATAATAAGTACCGTCTCCCTCGATTGGAGATTGGAAGTTCACAAATCAACTGACGAGGTACGCAACTGCTCGGTATTCCGTGTTTAATTGCCACGATTCCCGACAAATTAAATCTTACTGGAGCAATACGATGACACTCTCCAGGAGGACAGACGCCCGCGCCCCGCGATACGTCAGTTTACGACATGGATTTCTCATCATAAGATAACATATAATACAAAACATTAACATAAACCAGAATCATGCATGGTGATTTGTTTTAACATAAATATCGAGGGTTCTTTAATATTCTTAGCTATACGAGGCCTCGCCTACCACGCGCTTAAAATGCGTTGCAGCGTGTTTGTACGTACGTTTTTATTTTATTTTATTTTTTTTTTTAAGCAACTGTTCCGCATACGCCCAATATGTCTATGTAGGAAAAGAAAATACACTCTAAATTTTCAAAACATCATGACGATTAGAAAAATCATTTCGGAACAGTTTAAAATTGCTAAAACCAGCTTTTTCAACCTGTCATATCTGAAAAACTACTCACGGGATTCGTGTGAAACTCCTCTAGAAGCATGCAATGGACTTTGCTTAAAACTTTTCACCATAAAAAGACAGGGTCACCACTGGAAGTGTCAGTCAGACGAGTGTTCTATGTTACCACTGCCCGCCGTTTCAGTGCCTTGCGGTACAGGTCAACACCGCCCTTGGCGCCGTGCCTCTCACTCATACAAACACACGGGCAGTAGGTGGGCGTCTAAGTTAGCTAAGAATTTATCAGCAACCTTCGACGCATAAGATACTTATTTATAGTTGAATTGAATGCAGTACGAGTATATTCAATGTAGTGTACTTGAAAATGCGATAATATAACGACCGTTTAATTTTTAAAACTGTAGCTATCTCTGACCGGGTATTAAATTTGAAAATTTGGCCAGCATGATCAAAACATCATTTACAACATGCGAAAATAATATTAACCTAAATAACAGCAGCTTAACACACGGGGACGTATTTTTCCCCCACAGTTTGAAGTAACTAAACCGTATTTTATATTTGATGGAATTTTTACGAAGTAATTTTTTATGTGGTACTTAACAGCACATGAGAATCCACGCGACGATTTGATCGACTTTTTTTGGGAAACGATAAGCATTACTGGGGTTATTACATTTTGCGAAGGAACACGATATAACTAACCAATGTATTTCTCAATAAGAAGCCACAAAGTCAGCGAATTTCAACAAAATACATAGTTATTTGGGAACTGACGTGACGTTGACTTCAACAGCAAATTTTCCTTTACGAAAAGTCAACACAATTTTTTTTTGTGTAGTAATACAACTGGCACAAATTTGTATTAGGCCTGTTTAAATGCCCATTTTTCATCTGTGTTTTGAGCTTATTTTACGAATCGAAAGTAACACTACATTATAAAATGCATTAATTAGGAAATTCTTGCTTTTTTTCAAAACAATTATGAGGACTTGAACATCAAACATTGTGCATAAAGTAAACCAACGTGCAATATTCCTTTGAAATACGGCAGTTTTTTATGCTGTAAATGTAGGTGAAGTGAGATGAGGATGAAGCAGCGACGGAACGTAATGAGTGTATCACAAAAAAAGTGAAAGGTAACCAGCAATGTTCACACGATGTTTCTCATACCTGAAGAGTTGCAATATCAATTATTTTAAAATTAATGTAAAAAATTCAGAAGTTTTAAATTTCTATAGATCTTGCATATATTTTTATAAATAATAGTACACTTTCTATTTTTTCTGCAGTTTTATTGGAACTTATTTTTAAGTGCATCACAAAAATATAAAATGTACAGTATAAAATCTCTTCAACACTTTGTGGAAGTGTTAGCCTGTCGTACAAAAGAGAATGGAAGTTAATTAGTTACTTTTTTCAAATAGTTTTTGTAGTAATCGAAATGTTAAAAAAGCATATTTTTAGTGGCACTTATAACTGCAACTAAACATTTTGCTGGAGTATTAAAATGTATACCAAAATACGGACTACAGACGAAAGATAAATTACAATTTTAAAATAGATTTACACAACGTAGTACAATTGCTTTAACATTGTTCGGTTAAAATTAAAATCTGTACCACTCTAAAAAAAAATTCACCCTCGCACATAATCACTATAAGATATAATATTAATATTTCAGCGGTTTTTAAAAAGATAATATGTCTGTTTGCTTATTAAGCTTTAACTTTGGCATCTACGAGACTGTAACTTTCGCGAAAATGTTTACAGTGTAATTGCTGGTCGATTATATCATCAAACTGTATTCGTATAGTGTTTCAAATATAAATCCACACATATTGCAAGTTTTTGAAAGCCTATCAATCCACATGTCCCTACAGATTTTCTGGCCATGTCGCCTATTGTTGTAGGAAGTGCGGGGAGTACCAAGCACATCTTGCCTCCTCAGTGTGGCTGCCGTTTCCACTGCCCGTCCCTTACCGCACAGAACCCAGGTAGCCCGCCCGGCGGCTCATTTGAACTTCACGCACATGCCGCAAGGATCGCTTCCAAGGCGATCCTTCCCAGCTTGACTTCAAAACACCAAACAAGGTCTTTCCGCAGCTGGATGTACCGAGCGCCCCCCAACTGTGACGTCTGGTATGATTTTGCAGAAGGGATGTGTGCCCTAAGCACCAGTGGAAAGCCGGTCGCCTTCTTCCTTCTCCCTCCTAAGCCCCCCCCCCGCACTTGTTTCCAGTCCCGACCTTGTCCTTTGTTATGTCTCTCCGACCTGTCGCCTTCCGTCCGGCCTTGCCAACCTGTCAGCTGGCGTGGCTCCGATTGCATCTCAAAGCGCTCAACCAGCCTAATGAGCGAATCGGTGTCTTCTATCTCTGTGGTAATTATCGCGTCTCTAACATACCATGGAAGGTGCTTGGATAGATTATATACCAGCCGCGACTGAGAAAATACCTTATCTATGTATTTATTTTCCTCCACGATCTCTCGCACATAATCGGACATAGATACCCCGTTCTCCTGGTAATGTCGGCCCTGATATATGTGGTTCACCATTTTGTCCTGCACAATCGGTGACCATAAACGCTGCATAAATGCTGTCCTACATTCGTCGTACGATTCCCAACTCTCTAGTACGCACTGGGCCCAGTTATCCACGGGTCCGGCCAGCCGACTCAAAAATAGCTCCATTCGCTTGATCTCGCTGCATGGGAATTTTTTAACGTACTTGTCCATACACTTAATGAAACAAACCAGCCTTGCGCCATCCAGCTGCCCTGTGAAAACCGGGACAAATTGACTCACATTCGGCGGTGACATTGCGAACGACCCTCCTGCCGAGGTACCTTGCGGAATATTTTGCAGCAACCTCCCATGTTCTCTTTCTACATCGCCTACCTATTTTTGTTTTTCAGAATTTAACGTTCGCACGCACCTTTTAACGAAATCCGAGCACAGAACGCCCCGGAATGTAGACCTGATTTACAAACAACTGCGTCACGTGACGTCCAAACAATTTTCATGAAAACAAATTTAATTAAAAAATTGAAATAGTTATGTCCTGTTGGTCGAGCATGGTTCGATTTTTCTCCCTCCCGTCAGAACGACGCGTCAGTGGAAAGACGTTTCGTCAAAAAAGCGAGCATGTTTCTGTTTGTTGCCCGTCAAAGCGTTTCAGATGAACGACGGGACCGTCAATACACTGACGTGGTATTTTAGTATGGCAAGAGGCTGACAACGCGCGTATTTAAAATAAATATCGATAGTAACAATGCCATATTCACAGTTTCAAGAGACAAAATATATTTTTAACTTATATAAAGCCTGCACACAGTATAAACAATACGTGCAAAGATGAACTTCTAGCTCAATTACTGTACACGTACCATAACCTATAACTTAACCATACAGTCATAACGTACATCTTGCCCATACTGATCGCTCATACCGAAATAAGCAATACAGTTTATATTGAATATTTTTGAAGACAAAGACAAATTGTTTTAACGGATGTATGTGATTATTGGCGCTGTGTTTTTCCTGTAATTTTAACATGTTAGTATAACCAAACCGAATGAAAGTGATGAGCGGTAGAAAAATAATTCCGGTATTTTAATATTCATGGTTTGAATCTGTAGTACAAAACGCATAAGACAAAATCATTCTCTGTTGAAAATATCCTGAGAAACCAGTGTTTATACGCAACGTAGTAACTTTTAAAAACATTGCTACCGTTTCTATCGGTAAATAACCTACAACATTGTACCTTGCAGATATCGACGAAGACTATTAAAATTTTTGTGTAATTTTGAGCAGTACATTTTTTATGTTCATGCGTTGCCTTTTTCCTAGATAGCGAAAACAATTTCCCTCAAATCTAAGGCAATTTTATATTTTTGTCTTCTGTTATTTATTATAAATGCTCTGACAGAAAATAATTTTGTCGTTGTAAATTAAACGAGAACATTAAAATTATAAGATACATACTGAAATGTTAAAAATTATGTTAAGTTTTGTTAACATGTTTCATTTTACAACGCTCAAATGAACAGCTAAACGAAGATATAAAAACCTATGGTTAAGTACTGATATTTCTATTTCGACAGCATCTCTACTACTATAGTGACGTTTACACTGACTCATGAAATGAATATTTACAGCAAACCCCACACGACTGCCACAGAATTTCGCCACTTGACCTTCAAGTTCTGTTCACGTGTGTAGTAAATTAAAGGCCCTGGCAGAATTAACAGTGCTGACGGCGATGCTGACGGCTGGTGGGCTCCAAGTGGTGGATATATTAGCCAGTTAACTATGCGGACGCAGTGCTGATGGCATATCCCAAATAAACTAGTCACAATGATCGTTGTTATGGCTGTAGCCCAGTCAATGAAGAACTCAATACCTCAAACTTCGGAAATAATTAGGGTAAAGCTGAATTTTATTCTGCTGATAGGCCACTACCAGAGGAACATTTTCACCAAAGTCCCCAAAAATCCCCCTGCACCCCTTGAAGGTCAAAATTGCCCTTACTTACGGAACAGCCAATATCTCTGTTAATAATGGCCGGATCGCGTTACACTTTTCTTCGTTTTGTTCGTCATTAAAGGAGCTACAAAATTGTTCTCAAGCATATTTACGCTAAAACCAATAGTTTTTGATAACTTTTAATGAATACGTGAAAAAAGTAAGTTTTTTGCTCTAAAATTTTTGGTTGTTGCTCTATATTATTTATATTTGTCAAGTTATATAAAAGTTGTTTTTACGAAAGCTATAGTTTACAGTTTTCTGAATCTATTGATATATAGTTTTATTTATTAAAGCGCGATGATAGCACCGGGGAGACGGGACAAAGCAGCACAGGTCTAGAGCTCTGGCACAGTCTGGTGCGCGATGCACTTCTCTTATCGCTACTCCACTCATCCACAACCTACATCCGTACCGCTAACAGCAGAGTGCAGGAGGGAGAGTGGAAGCAGAAGAGAACATGCTGATGCAACCACAAGATAACACTACTGACATATAAACAGGAACAGCTGCCGTGAATATAGGGCTGACTGTTAGTGTTTGGCTTTCACGTGAGTTGTTCAGATTTACATTGCTTTCCGAGCAGCCCGTGGCAGTTCCGTGTGTGTTATTTTTTAATAACATATTTTCTTATATTTCACTATTTGCAACGTTATTTTTTTATAAATCATGACTAGCTCAAATACAGTGTGTATTTTTTGTGGAAACAATAGCGATACAATATTAGTTGAGAAGGGGCTAGATACCATTTTCCGAGCAAGTTTGCAATTAGACGATGGACTTCATGAGAGGTTACAAGGAAAAATGCTCACAAATCGTGCAGGCAGAAATATATTCGTCCATCTAGTATTAGGGCTGCTATAAAGCAAAAAGAAACACGCAGATCTTCGCCTTCAACATCTTATGTTTTAAGAAGTTCTGGGGATAAATTAGATTTTAAGGATAATAGTTGTTTGGTGACTTGTATATAGTTGTACATAGCATGTTGTTCTTGTGAGATCTGCAAGTGAACTTGTGTCATTCTTGCATCAAGACGTGCAGCGGCCAAAAAACCGGTTCAGGGCTAGAAGTGTCAGTGTTAACTCAAGATGGCCGCGTAGCAAGTTGTGCTACGAATTAACTGCTGTTTTTATTGGGAATTCGTCCCGAATTGTTTGGTGTTCAATTCATGGAACATTTTGGTCCTCCGGGCCGGATCGATTGCAAGTGACGTCATAATAATTGTGATCGGTTCGAGAAGTAAACATGCGGGATCGTCGCATTTTCAGTTCAGGCCGGGTCGGGACGCCTGGAACAAAGACTTGGACGAATGATCGTGTTCGGCAAGAATAACTACCACTGATAGCGGAACGCTTGTGTTTCCTGTTGTTTTCAGTTCCGGGGTTGTACAGTTAAGCTTTGGCAACTTGTTTGGAATATGAGAAAACTTGGAATGCTTTTGTGCGCTACAGTGTGCGGGATGCTGTGAACTGGTCACGGATGACCTATTGAACGACGCCGGTGAACTGGTCACGCATGACCTAGTGAACGATTTTGGCGAACCAGTCACGAGTGACCTAGTGAACGATTTCAGTGAACGAGTCACGGCTTGCGAGACCGCACCTCCACTCCACGCATCTCGGGCGCGGACGCGGACTATTTGAACGGCTGCGATGGCTTCTGCTCTTGCTTGCGCACGTCTAAGGCTCTCTCGTGCCGAGAATCGACTGCAAAGAGCGGCGGCATTAGCTGACAAAGCCGAATCGGATCCAAATCAGCATCGCCTTTTGCA
>PNEQ01052013.1:0-21079 GCA_003012365.1 Medauroidea extradentata
TACCGAGAATTATGCGCACGCGCAATCACACGATGTTTACAAATGCATGCACGTAGCAATCACTCAAAAACGCGATTTTTTATTGTTACGATGCAACAAAGTCCTGTTTCCGTAATAAACTAGAGATCATCCGTAATCCCGTAATACGATGGCTAAATCCGTAATAATTACGGAAAATCCGTAATACTTGGCAGCTCTGAGGCAGGGACAGTAAATGATCAGACCACTAGCCTCCAACAAAGGCATTTCGGGTTTGGTCCCTGACGTGGTCAGTTTGGACTTCCCGTGTTGGAATAGTGCCGGACAATGTCGCTGGTCACTTGTTTTTAGGGATCTCCCTTTCACCAACTCTTGTGGTCCGGTGCTGCTCACTTATCCCATACAGTTTGTCAAAATCACAGCTGCTAAGAGCCATCCAAATCTCTCCACTCAGTTAATTGTACTGGGCTTTATCTAGTAAATATCTTTGAGATACTGGCACAAACTAACTTGTACGTGTATGTTATCATTTTAACTTTGTGTCATTGTTGTGATGCTTGCAATCAGAAAACTCAAATTGCACTGGAATTACTTAACCTTACTCTTCCTTCCTGCAATCAAGTGTTTAAAAACAATCAAGAGAACACAAATATTAACTACATTAACTACTTTACTGACACTACAGATCCAGCATTATACTTTTCTATGAATAATAGGTTTACATGAGGAACTTTTCCCTGACCACTTTCAAATTCCCTGACTTTTCCCTGTTTCGCAGGTCTGTGGCCACCCTGTTGTTTGTTACAAGCTTTCATATAAACACGGCTGCTACCTTGTTTCCACTTCATAGCAAACAATACAAATTAGCTTAGAGCACTAGATTTTTAAATTATCCTACATTTCATTGTTAACTGAAGACATTAAATTACCAAGTACAGTGAAACCCTCTTAAGAAGTTCCCACTTAAGAACCATACAAATAAAAAAAGTAAACAAAGTGACAAATCATCCTTCACTAATAACGCTACGTATACAGCAGAAAATTTTAGTTGCTATAAGATTGTGCCCTTACGCTCAACGCTTGGCTATAGTTATAGGACTGAGTTTTTGCCTGGCGTGCTCGCCAGATGTGGGACGTGTCACTTCCGTCTCCCATAAACTACCCCTCCTTCTCCATTTTCTTGCGCGCATGTGTATCAATGCGTTTGGCCGGCTCATCACTGGGCGTGATGGTGGACTGGAGTCAGTCTGCTGGGAGTTTTTCAAGTGGAAGGACTGTGATACAGTGCACCTAGGCTTTGGTGAGCGGAGGTCCTCATACACGAGAGCTTACGGTCAAATTAAACAAATAATTATCGTGTCTACCACCAATATGTATTAGTATCATTCTTGTTTGTAGACAACAGTAATTGTTTGCTGCAGTAATTCGCAGGCGTGAGCAATACTGGGTAGAGAAGTCTAATTTAAACTTGAAATTACCTAGGCTGAGTGCGCATTTAACTCGCATGGGTTGATAGTATGTAACTTAGGAGAGGCACATTGCCACAGGAGTGATGTTTAAACACAGTCCATATCGTTTGTAAATCTAATACAGGCAAAAAAACATGTCGAGAAGTTTCAACGACAAATGTGAAGACTGTGTGTAGAACATTTGCGTGGTGTTTTACACCTAAATTAACATTAACTGATTGTAGGAAAAGACAAAATAACTTTCATGTTATACGTAGTATTTTTGTTGAATTAATTTTTGAAAGCGGTTGTAAAAACATCTGTATGACACTCTTCCAAAATAAAGGCAAGAGAAACAGCATGCGCTGGCACAGGACCCAACACTGTTTTTGTAATAGCACACTGGACGCTTCTAGATCATTGTGGATTTGGTACACACAGGCGTGTTAGTACACGTTCGTTTCAATTGGTACACAAAATATCACTCCGAACGTGGCCGAGTAGGTCCGGCCAGGCTCGGTTAAGGGGACGTCTAAAGAGTATCGCTGCGTGAAATATTCCGCTCTGCAGTATGCACTGTGCATTAGATGTGAAATGCTGCAGTACACACGCCATTCTCCTTCACTCACTCCCAACACATGCATGAATCAAATACACTATACAAAAACAATATTCCTGAACACACATACCGTAGGCGTGCAAGAATGTGAATGAACCCAAGAGCAAGTCAGAAAGTTTCTGAACCTGAGACACACAAGCACAAACACACACACTTACAGAGCTGTTACAAGCGACCTTCATCCTTCCCACTCGCCTGCACCTTCAGGACTGTCCAGAGAGAAAGAAAAAAAAAAGTCTTTGGAAGCTACGGAAGGTACAACGTTTAATAAACATAGAAATATCAAACTGTTATACATAACCCTTTATCTAAAAGTTTACTTAGCTAACACCCAAAAAGGAAACCATTTCATCCTATTACATTTATTATTCATGAGTGGGGTATCTATAACAAAATATTATAGTGTAATTGTTTGAAACTTAAAGTTTCAACACTTATCTATAGACATAAAACTTCTCATCTTCTGTACCTTAATTATCCCACCTCTAAGAGTACAACATCCACCAAACGAAACCAACATGTGGCATACTTGCCAACTATTCGAGAAGAGAATGAGTAAAACACCTACTAGATGTTAAATTTTAGCGTAATTAACACACTGCAAATTTGCGTCAAAATTTATTACTGTCACGCTTTGACCGGTTTTATGCTATATTTTAAAACTTTAAAAATGTTAACAGGTTTACAGTTCCAGAAAGGTATTGAAATCATTTTAAATAAGCATACACACAAATAGAGCCATTCAAAAACATTCTTCAAAACCATATTCTACTCAATTTTTTTTCCTATTCTTTGAAACTTGTGCATCTGATAATTGTGATTAATACTTACGCAAATATTTGAACAGAAAAAAAAAACGTATTGCACTTACTTATAACGAATAATATCAGACTATGACAGAGAAACAGCTGAACAGTTATGTTTTATATAATGTTACAGTGCCACTAAAAATGTGACTATACATAAATTTTTTTGCTGCATTTTCACTCCAATTACTTTCGCAGGCGTTTCTGTTATATGTATAATACTAGCCATACCTTTTGTTCCTAGCTAAGAAAACCTCCTACCTTAATTGACACACACAATCTGCAACTATGTTATGAAATTAGTCAGGCCTAACAAAAATTTATATTTGCACTGGCAATGCTGTTGAAGGAAAATTAATTTCAATGCAAAGCTTTCGAATCTAGCGATTGTTTTAAATAAGCTAAGATGCAGTTGGTAACACCATGTTTTATTATTTTATCAAATACGTAAATATGTTTACAACTCGCAAACTTCACAAATAAGAGTAAACACAAATTTCACTCAAAGCGATATTCTTTAACGTAGGTATGCTTCACAAACGTATTTTGCTCCAAATACGTATTATGTTGTTTGTATGAAAGGCATCATCTCAAACACACGCCAAGTGTTTCAACTTCACACTTTGACATTAGTCCAGACAAAAAGTTTTTTTTTTTTCAAGGTGGATTGATATTGCTAAGGTTGCAACATCAGGAGTATGAATTATTAACGGTACAGACATATCACAGATTTAAATTCCATCCTTAACAATAATAAAAATGCGTGGGAAAATTTTTTTTATTTTCTCTAGAAACTTACTTTTGATGGCTGGTGCGACGGGCTTGTGACCATAGTCGACTATCGTGGTAGGTTCCAAGGGCTCAGACTCCCAAGTGGGAACCCTGCCACGATTCCAGCCTGGTGCATCATGTCTAGGATTGCGATCTGAATAAGGGAATCTGCCATCGTCGTAGTCTGGGTGGAACCTTGGACGGTCCCATGTTCTTCCTTGGAGATCCTCACCAAAACTGTTCATAGAATTCAAGAGTTGAATGTCACAAAATTATTTCTATCTGCCTAGCCACAAGATCTACTAGCAGATACACAATAAAACACATAATTAGTAATCAACTAGACAATTTTGACACACTTTCACAGTTCTGAAAAAAAAAAAAAAAAAAAAAAGTTATTTGAAGAAAATGTCAGATACAAAAATGAATTTCGTTTTCACCAACAAAACTGACAAAAATATGTTCTGCTCTAAGATTTACCAGCAACACTACTTACACTTTCTACATAGTATTTACTGTGAAGAGAGAAAGGAAAAAATAGTTACACGAGATGTTTGCTTACACAGCATGCATTGCTTTTAGGAATAATTACTTCTACACAAGCCTATTGTGTATATATTTTGTGTGCGACCACACACAGGTACATTGTCATGTTTCTATGACTCACCCCTCCCCCACCAAATGTGACATCACGCATTAACAAATCTATGGAACCGCCAGATCAAAACATAGCGTTTTGCCACGATGTTATGTAAGCAAAAAAACATTAAATTCTTTAAATCCGTAGTTTTTAACCTTCCATCGTATTACCGTAGTCAAGAATCAAAAATCTTAGAAACTACGGAAAATCCGTAGTACTTGGCAACTCTGCAATTGCATCATATTTTTTGTCTGGTGATGGGATCCTAGGTAAAGCAGTCCCACAGTATACCATCAGAAACCAATCCTTTACGTATTAAACAATGTAACCATATTCTAGGTATAGGTTTCTACTGTTTCCAAACAGGTAATTCAAGTTTTGATAACGTGTAGGTTTGTTTGGGCAGGGGGGAGGGGGGTAGTAGTTAAATAGCACATAATACATTTGAACCAATCCAAGAACGGCAATATTATTATTTATGTCTTTGCAAAAATATGGCCACTAACACTACTTAGCAGACCACCTAAGGGAATGAAACCAGGGAAAGGGGGTGGTCTGCCAGGTACAAACCCCCCTAGAACTTGATAAGGCCACACCTGGAAGTCTTACAATAATTTTGAAACTATGCTTTTAAAAGCAAGACACTTCAAATTGAAGAGTGCCCACAATGTTTTGTTACAAATATAACATAAGTTTTAATTTTTTTTGTACGCATCAATCTTCTTAGATTTTCAGATTTTTGCATCCTAGGGATCACCAACTTTGTTATGAAAACAAGACAAAATCTAGAAAATATTTTTTCTCTGGGAATAAATGATACATATTTTGCAAAATGCCTACACAGAATTGTGTACTGTACAACTGTAAATCATATGAATTTTTTTTTACATATAGGACCTAGGTGCTGTTTATCATAGAATAACTGTGCTTTACTAGAGTATCAGCCAGCTAGCAGCACATAAATTTTACAGGAGAGAAACTCTGTGAACTTCTAGGGAATAAAAGGAACATTTTCATACAAGTTTTCTGACCACGTACCACGTAAACACATCAGAGTAACTAAGAGCAACATCAGAGGCACTAATGCAATTAAACATCATTAACAAGAGATACTAGAGAGAAAAACCTAGTTTTCTTTGTGTGTCTTTAGTGAAAATGTAGTTTAAAATCAGGGCCCCATTTATGCACAGGCTACCTAGCCTGGAACCTAGGGGCATGCACCACAAGAAGGACTGTACAAAAAAACCTGAAGTTTATCTTTAATAATGCTAAAGAGAGAACTCTCTGTTTAATCTGGTACAAGCTCTGCGGCTTATTAATCAAATTACTGTCTTGTTTCTAAGGACGGGTTTCACTAACCAAGATTAAGCAATTTAATCTAGATTACTCGGTACTTAATCTCGATTATACATGTTTTGGGTTTCACCAAGCAGTTAAACTCGATTTTCTCATCTTAAGCGAGATTAAATTTTAACTGCTCCATTTTGGCCAGGTAACGTCACTAATCTTGCTTTAGTTCATAATAAAATAGCGCGAGCACTGTATAATTTGGTATTTGAAGACAATACAGACGATTAAGACTACATTCCTGTGTATCTGCCTAGTCGGATTAGAGAAAGAAATCATTATTTTGATGAGCATGATACAGACTTCCAAATACATTTCCGCATGTCAAAACAATCGGTCCATTCACTTTTGTTGATACATACACCGACAGAACAAAAGTCACAGTGGTCTAGATGAAAGATGCGTAGGTTCTACGAGTAGGAAGAGTGGTTCGACGCTTACCACCTTCAAATTTTTTTTACTATCAATAATAATTTCGTGTAAGCATCTTTTATTCTAAAATTATTTGATAAGTAAGTTCAGTGTTATTTATGAAGTACAGTGAGCATTTAAATTTATTTGTTTCCTTATTGAAAGTACAACTACAAGGTTATTCCTTGTAATTTTACAAACATATATGTACTTGTATTTTATTAAGGACAACCATTGTAGTTTTACAAGGAATTTCTTTGGCAACTAGGTTTCCAAAGATTTTCTTTGTAAAAGTACAAAACATTTTTTACAGTGTATGAGGTTCTGTTTAACGTCTGGTACTTTCTGGTTAACAAAAAATATACAGACGAGAAACTAATTAAACAATTGTGTGTAGATAAACATTTGCATTTACAGCAATAAAATAATATAAATTATATTTGCTGGATTACCTTCCCCTGGTCTTTCTTTCTGGCTTTGCTCCAAAGTTACCCAGGGGTACCTAGCCCCCTAGTTGTAGCCTTCCCCCCCTGTAGATAGTATGATGCAAACACTACTCCATCCTACCCTCAAGAACATTGTAACAAAGTTTCCAAATGAAATAATTCACAAACACACATTCGGCAATATCCGACAAGTGTTCGGGTATTTTAGAGACAATTAAGGCAACTCAGCTCACACAACACAGAAACATAACATTTTAAAAAACTAAACTGACCTAAAAATAAAACCATAAAATACTGTCCCTGGTGATAAGTAATGCTCCTTGTGTACTTAACCGTTTAATGGTATTGTGGCGTCACGCAAAAACTTTTTTTATGCGAAACCATTGAGATTATTCTCATTATTGTTATCTATGAAAAGAACACGCACTTGACACTACAAATAAGGTTCGAAAATTCAGTATGCTAGTTAGAAACATGATTTTGGGGCATCTGGAAATGGCTAAAAACTACTGTAACTCCGAAAATACTGTCTGAATGCATAAATTACAACATAAGGTCGTCCACTGGTCTTTATTTCATAATACACAAAATTAAATTTTATGGTTACCACTTAGTCCCATAGCAAAAAGTGTTCTACTAAATAAATGCACGCCAGTTTAGCGTGTTGGGAATAGAGGCCACGTGCCTACCGTAGGGAGTTGTGTTCCGGCTCTTATCGTTATGCTGGTCCCACACGTCGAACGTGCAAATTTTGAAACCGTTACATATGACTATTACAATAAAGTAATGATGTCCATTAAAAACTACCATATGTAAACTAACCAAAAATATTTCTACATACGCACAAAAATGTAGAAGAAAGTCTGAATCACAGCATCAAACAGTAGGCAAGTTCACACTGCCACTAACCCAAGAAATCAGTAAACAATACAGAAAAAGAATATTGAATGCTGTCTCGTTGCAAACCTACAAGTGCACTAAAATACACAATAACAAATATTGCCACAAACAATCCTCATAGATTGTAGCATATCTTCAATATATATAGCTGTTTTATGCACAAAAAGGGTTGAATGATAAGAAAGGAATGAATTTCTAGAGAATCAACTGTACTAAATAGAAAAAATACTGGAAAACCTACTGAATCAAGGTTAACTATGTATATCTCCACTCAACCATCCCCCCCCCCCACAATAACATAAAAAGACATCCGCATATAAACACAATAAGGTTGTTGACGCACGAGTCAATATAACTCTTATCACATACCCATTTCCGTATCTCAAACGCGACATCTAGCATCTGCTGTAGAGATCTTAACACTTAAACAGAACACAAAATATAATATATAAAAAGTTGAACACATTCAGCCTTGCACAAAAACAACCACTTTAATATTTGTGCTAACAAGAGTTACCTTAAAATTCAACATTACTGAAGTGACTATACAAAACAAACATGTAACTCTTATTTCTTTTTAATTTAGTGTTCTACTACTACAACAATTAAACAATTTTATTCATCCTATCATTAAAATATGTGGTGAACACACATATGTAAAATGATGCACTAAATCCCATTTTAACGTACAGTATACATTTCAAATTTTTTTCTTCATATTTCAATAGTATTTTCAAAGCTAATAGTGTAAAACACACAGGCCTAAATATAAAGTGTTCGCATTAGTAAAACTAAAGATGATGTTTAATCATACAAAACTATATGTTAATGAATATATTGATCATCATTGATCAGCGTTTAAATACCGTATTTAACTGAAAACAATTCGACTCCTTACTTTAGATTATGAATTTAAAATTTTTTTTTGGTTTGATTTAAATCAAAAATTCATTTAATTAATTACAAAATATCTTAAACAAATAACAGTACAACACCTAGTACTTGTGTGTCCAGTGGTATTGCTTGACGTTATCAAAATACATGACAGTTTCGTCCGCGTTGCTCATTTGGCCAAGCAAATATTTTTTTCCCCTCTCAATTTGATAACATGAAGCTGGAACTTCACTAATTTTTCTCCAAAGTCTGAAGGCATCTTTTAAGCTATAGATGTACAACGCCTCAAAGAAAAAACATGTTGCATCATTTGTACACACCAGCTGACACTAGGTTAAAATTCCTTGGCAGGAACCTTCAGTTCTCGGCATCGGCAATTTTCCGAGCATGCAACGTAACGTCACTATATTATTTTATGAACGCAATCACACAATATTCAATTACTTAAAATTTTCGTTTCTTTTCTATCAGAAGAATTTTCGCACACTGTTTTCATTTTTCAGTCTCTGAGAATCTGCAGTACCTTACGTTTGCTTCGCTGATTTTGAAGTTTGCATCAAAACTACGCTGCAATCCTTTTCACCATCATTTTTGGTGTAGTGCCTCACATTTCTATTTAGGTGACAATTTAATACGTCCGTGATTATAGTTCGACTCCAGCGTTTTAAATTTCTCAAAATTGGAAAAAACTATCAAACTATTTTCGGGTAAATACGGTAGTAAAGACAGTTAAAACTCCCCGTGAAAATTAACACTTGTGTTCAGCATTATAATACCTCATAATTTTTCCTTGACCATTTTTACCGATATTATACACATTAACAAATATTTTTCCCGTAGCAAATGTACGCAAAGCAAAAAACCTCTTAACTATATTAACAAAATAATTTTCTTAATAAAAATCACGTAACTTAATCACTGAAAATTGACACATTTGTTAATTTCATTAGAGCTATACAACAAACAGGTACATATGAATGGAATGGCGTACAACTGCTTACAAAAAGACAGTGACTAGAATAAGGTACCTACTGATTATTCTAGTGTTAAAATCAGATACTTAATAGCAAACCATTACGCCACTAATTCCATTATTTAACACAATGTTTTTCCTTTAACTTATCCCTAAAAACTTAAAACTGAGATAAATACAGTAATTTCTCAAATCTCCTGAGGGTTATGTTCCAGAAAACAGTGATGTAAATTGAAACGACTTAAATTGAATCAGGCCAGCCATGCTCAACCTATGGCCAAACCTTCGCGGAACAACTGTCATGAAGAGAATCGCGCACAAAAGGTTTAGCAAAATTCTGAATCAGAAGCACCTGAAATTGAAAAATGAGTACTAAAAATTACATCGTTAATCAGAATAATAAACCAGTATGACACAAGTCGAAGACTTACTGTATATACAAGTCATATTTTACAAAATAGTGCCAGTATTACTTATTTGACGTAAAAAAGATAACGGAATAATCTAAAGATTGTAACATACACATAATGTCTATGCACAGATATTGCTTAGAATTTTATTATGTCTTTGACATTCAGGTAATGTAGTAAATATTTAAATAAATAATTGTGCTATGGAAGTAATATTTTTCTGTGGCTAGTGTTAATTTAAATTTTTATGTTTGTTAAATGTATGGTATATTTTCAGGAAATGTTTTAATAATCATACAATTTTGTGTAGGCTCTTACTAGGAAAAAAACGTAATTTAATTTAAAAACCAGAGCATTTGCAGACCAAACATTAATCAATTTTTGCTAGTAGAAAGAATAACTTCCATGTTCACTGCGTTTTTTGAAGCAGAATTTTTACTTCACTTTGGAATCAACAAGAAAGAAAATTTTTTTAATATAGAACGTCGAAAGGAAGAAAAAGGAAGAAAAATCTACGTAGAGGTCCGGCTACGAAGACTTTCTCGAGTAAGATTATGCCTCGAGACGATTATTTTTTGCCTTATAATTCCTTTTGAAGAGAATCTACGAGACCTGGCGCTGCATTTGTTCCTGTTGGAAAGCAATGGGAAAATGTTTTCTACGACTGAAGAGTAGAAGATATCCAGGCCTTCTCGTTTCCGTCTTCCAGGAAATGTGTTGGGCGAATCCTAGCCTGGCATTACCTCTTACTGGCCAACTGGGAGAAGAATTTTACGACGTGGAGTACTACGTTTCCCTTAATACCAATATTCTTTTATAATTTCGAAACTCAGGAGAGTTTTCGAAATTTCTTTCTTCACGGTGGAGACTTCAACGGTAACGACAAGACAAAAATTGCGAACCATGAAATAGTTTCAGAAGTTGTGGACAACTCTGCTTAAATTTAAATTTTGAGGATATTAATTTTTTTAAAGTAGTGCAAAGATTTTAACCCCACGAATACTCTGGATAAGATGTCTCAAGCTGAATCCTCACAATTTTTTAAGTATTTCTTAAAAACGAACATAAGAATTACTCTAAATTATATTGCCACAATGTAAAAAAGTTTGAAGGAAACTTTACCCTCCCATTTTAGCTTATATTGTGGAGGAAATAATAAGTTTATATTTTTCTTTGACTCATCACACTGAACTAACATCCAACATTTAATTTTCAATTTTATTCTAATACAAATTCACAATCTAGTAAGAGTCTAGGAAAGCAAATATTTAATTAGTACTCAAATTTGTTTCCATGTCTTAAGTTATAGTCTCTCATAATTGCAAAGTCACTGAATTTTTTTTACAATAATGCGTGACATAATCTTATTGATGATCCAATTTATGTTTCTTTATGAGCCCTACTAATATTCTTTTAAGGTTATATGTAATAAATTTGGTTCTTTAACACACCACTTGTTTTCTCTCAGTTTATCACAATTGTTTCAATTAATTTTATTTTACCAAGTCGTACAACCCAGGGCTCATACACTAGTAAAATAATTGGTAAGCTATATCTGCCCAAGTTAAAGTTTTTATTTGGAGATATTCCAGAGAGAGAAAGTGGAGAGAGCAAGGTTATGTTACAAGATCTTGGAAGTTTACCTCTATATTTACTAATTAAAAAATTATTTTATCTTAGCTGTTGCCACTGTTCTTTGCAGTAAGTCAAATTTATGTTGGATTATATAATTTATTCTATGAATTTTATACAAAACATAGAGAATTATTTATTCCCTTACATCTGAAAATACTAACAATTTTACTATATATTTTTTTGTCCCAATTTTAAATCATTAATTATTTTTTATACATGTTTCTACTGATTTAACTGAGTTACTTCTGGCAAATACCTTGAGGAGTTTATCTGAGAAATATATAAATCACAACACATTACAAAGATGAAATTCTTTGTTTGAAATTAGTTTTGCAATATTAAAAGTTATATATCACTATGTAAGATAAACTGAAATAAATGAGTACCAATGAAATACCCTGATAAACAGAACACTCTTTTTAAATAAAAAAAAAAATTGGTTGATAACATTCAATAATTACCTTCAATCCAAGACACATTGCAAAAATTTCACAATTTTACGAGACATGATATTAAATAAATAATAGTGCATTGGCCTAAATATACCAAAGACTGTACTCTTTCCAAAATACAAAATTTATAAATACTGTAGTCGTCTTATAATTGTAGCATACTATTTGTTACATTTTCAAAATACTTACACCGTATTTTATCGCACAATCGTCGCCTTCGTTTAATCGTCTCATATAATTTTTGAGATGACAGACTGTAAAAATACTTTCATTGCATGATCGTCACACCACAGTGCTCTGTTTACGTTTCTGCATCAGAGATGTTAACTACCCTCAAGTACGAAGTACAACACTATAAGAACAAAATCGTTGTTGGAAGAACCTATTATAACTAGCACCAAAATATTCCGCTGGAATGAAAGTGGAACATACTGTTACTAGTTCTACAGTTCGCTATCTTGTGTGTTTGTCTTGCACGTGGAGTTTCCCCGACTGAAATTGTATATCTATGACAACACAAAATAAAAACAAAGCAACTGTAATAAACGGTAGCCGACTCACACAACCCAAAAACAAAAACTTCAACAGAAACAGAACTTTGAAAACGAAAATTGATCGGTTTTCTAATAACATAAAATGTTTATTTACCGGTGGATACTGCTACTCACGAAATGTGTTCCCACCAAATGTGCATACTTAATTATGAACAAAACTAACCTAACCTCCAACATCTATTACGTTATAGAAATTTAGTCATTGTTTCAGAGTTCATCAATCAAAAGTTCTGCCAAATATAATAAGTTACTTTAACGCAAATAGTGTTAGTGACGAAAAATATTGTTTAAAAAAAAATCATCTTTCTACGAGAATTTTCCTCTAATTATTATTACACCTTCGATTTTTTACAAACAATTTGGCACAAAAATATGAAGATTATGTGCTAAAACACGGTAAATATTATAAACAACTACGGTAAAATCATTTAAAATTTAAACAATCTAATAAAATGTAAATAAATGCAATTTCCCTAGTTTATTAGCATCATACACATGGAAGTGAGCAGCATTAGCAATGTTTCATTAGGAATTACATTAGCGCTAAGCACATCACAGCACTCTCATGTTGAGCTGATCACTAATTTTAGTGAACGCCAAGTGAAACACAGTGCTGCTATCGACTATTTGTGGCAATTTTTTAGTGCCGTACTTACATCGTGCTGGGGGGAAATCATTCTTCATACCACGAAAACTACGCCTTTAATTCAATTACCCTCTTACATTTAAAAGTATGTAACTATTGCACATCAACTTTGCTGCGACTTTAAATAAAGCCCAGGCGAAGTCGCTGTCAGTGGCAGGGACAAACCAAAGACTGCTTTTCGTGTGGACAGCTATAGCTACATATCCTGCTGCAGTGTTAATTTGCCTAGCAGCTTCATCATTCATACAATTGATGACTTAACTACCCATCTGTTGTACAAACATGTTTTTCAATTAAAGCAAATATTATCTGCTATGAGTAATACACATGAGCAAAGCCGCAAGCGCACCACTAGAGCTACCTAAAAATAGTTTTACTGCGAATTCAGACGTGAAAATATAGTGTGCACAAGAATGTACAATATATGGGTAAACATGATAAACGTAATGTGAGGCAATCTACTATTGTTTGCGCAGAAGTATTTTGTATTCTCTTCCCTGAAAGTAAAACCCTTTAAGTACTTGGGCATTTAAAAATGTTTATTTAATGTTACGGTAAAATATATAGTCTTGATTTGCTTGACATGTGCAAAGCATTAAAAAAGCTGTATTTGGCATTATGTATTAAAATTTTTTTTGAGTGATTCAGAAGTAGAGAGCAAATAAATCATGCTTAAAAAAATTAAAAATTCTAACTAGTATAATAAACAACATTTTTTATTCACAGAGTGTAAAGGTTCTTTTCTAGGTAGGCTGGATTCTTGCATGTGAGACAGGGTAAAATTTCATTTTCATCTTTTGTATTGCAATTTGCTAAGTAAATTTGTTTTTGTGTAGCAGTTTAGGAAAATTGCATAGCAGTTTTTTGTTCCAAAATATATTTTGAAAGCATTCTGTCTAGTGACGGAAAAACATGTAGGGTTAAATTAATTACAAAACACTAACTTTCCATTTACTGTGTTATGATTTTTTAGTTAATACATACAAGTATTTTCAGGTCCAATAAAGGCGCAACCTATTAAAATCTCTAAAATCTATACAATTGGGTAATGTTGATTAGAAGCCTTCAAAGTCATCGTCAGAAAGGTCTGAATCTGGAAATGTTTTTGTAGGTGCACTTTCAGCAACTGTCTTCAGTTTCTTCGATGGTCCTGGCTGAGGACCGTATGGTTCAGTCTCAGGATGGCGAAATTTTTTTGAAAAGAATATTTCAGTGGCGCTGCTAGGTGAAAATTCCTTCAGCTCTTTGCCTTCAATGGAAATCCTCAAAAGGCTGTTTAGTGTTTTTGTATGCAAGCGGTTTCTGTAATCGGTTTTCACTCTCTTCATGGTGGAAAAGGCTCTTTCCAATTTGGAATTGGAAACAGGAAACACTCTCAATATGTTCAAAATGTGACATAGATTTGGGAAGTCACAGCTATATGCCTTGCACACACATTTCCAAAGTTAATTTCCTGACAAATGTCTCAAATTATAATGCCAGAACACCTTGAAGTCAGCTCAGTCATTACAGATACCTTCTTCAGTCATTCCATGTTTCTCTAAGTGTTGCTGGTAGTGCTGTGCCAATAATTTAATTTCTTCAACACAAAAACATGAAAGTTTGTCTTCTTCTGTAGGCCATATTTTAAATTCCAAAATTTTCAATGCGGCACTAACAATATCTGACTCGTGCAAATCTAAAAATCTGTTATAGACGACATTGCGCAGCTGTGTGAGAATATCAGTATAGCTGCGTTTGAATGCACCTACTGATGACACATTAGTCAGTTTGATTCCTTGGTAACTGAGGCCTGCATTATCTTCGTTTGAACTTGATAATAACTTACCAAGGGTGTCAGAAAAAGAGCCATTTACAGAGTACAGGTGCTTCACAACAGTCATTGCATACATCATGTCCACAGAATTCCCTTGCAGTGAGAGAGACAACTTTGAAAAATGAGTCAAAACATCACTGAAAAAAACAGCCCATACAACAAATTTTGCAGTTTTAAGAATGCGAACTACACCCATTAGTTTTGCAGAGATGTGATGTTTCTCTGCAGCACATGTTTCCAGCTGTTGCACAATGACACTGTAGTTGGCGAGGAGTAACTCAAGTGACTTTTTAGTGTGAGTCACCCATCTGACACCTTGTACTCTGGCAGTAGGCACAGAGGTTACATTTTCTCCCAAAATCAAAGCTAGTTCTCGAAACTCGTGCAAGCGTTTTGGGCTCTTGCTGTAAAATTCATGAATGTTGCTTAGTGCAAAAATATCTGCTAAATATGTTGACTGAACATAGTCTTAAACACTTAATTCAAGATGATGGTTAAGGCAGTGAATGGTAATCAACCAGGGGCAAACCTTATTCAACTCTGCAGCAACACCTTTTTTATGTCCCAAATTCACAGATGCACCATCAGCCAAGAAGCCCACCAATTTATTTTCAATTTCAGATATGTCAAAGTAATCCAAAATTTTTCTAAGTGCACAAAGAATGCCTTTTGCTGTTCCATCTTCCAAATCAATTATTTGTAGAAATCTGCATTGGACATCAGCATTACTGTCTACATAGTTAAAAAATACAATTTCCTTTTCTGTTACACTTACATCAGTAGAACCATCGCAACAAATACTGAAATAGTCGACATTTTTCAATCCCTCCTTCAATGTGCCTTCAATATCTTCCGCAATGCACATGGTAAGCTCTTAACATTTCACAGGAGTGTTGTAAGTTTCACCAATGTCAACACCATGATGTTTTTCAAGTTGGACAAACTGTGGAAATTTGTTAAATGCTATTTCTTCTTTAGCTAGTACATATGCAATGGCAACAAGTTTGCCAACACATTTTTTAGTATCGTCACTTACAGACGCCATTGATTTGCCTATTGGGGTTTTAGCAAAAAACTCCTTTAATGATTTTGGTTTGTTCCCAACATTGACAGCATTTGTATGCATATCAGATTTTGAGTGTTTGATGCAGTTATCTTTTACTAAGCTGGCACCATACACTCCAACAATAAACGAAGAATTGAAATTCTGTAAGCCCCGTAGCATATCTTCGTTTCCACGGCACAAACTACAGTACACCATCTGAACAATAATATCTCTGGTGTCACATTGCAGCCACAGATTCCTTCGATAAAGCTCGGCTTTCCACTTTTTGAAAGTGCAGGCCTCAAAGTGGTCTAATACCTCTAAAATAGTAAATATAGTGACTGACTGACTTGAAAAAGTGACTACGAAGTGACTATAAAGGGAAAAAAAGTGACCAAAAAGTGAATTTACACAAAATTATTCAATGCCACCATTTATATCTATCTTACGTGAAAGAACACTAAATACTTGTTACCGCTGAATTACTATATGAAACATGCATCATAAATATTGTAAACTACTTATTTAAATATTTTTTTCCTCTGTACTCATGTTTCACACTACACACACCTGTTTTCCGTGAAAATATTTTAATGTTTTCATCCAATTTAATACGATTCTTTCATTAACATTTTTACTGTTTATCATGCCATTTTATCATAAATTTCATTAATTTTTACATGTCAAGATCTATTGTTGCAGCATTGATGTGTGCAAATGGTATCTTACTTTAGTTAAATATTTGAATATAAATCTGTAACTTAAAGTTTAATTTGAGAAAATCTACATGAATGTGTGAACATTTAGTCTGCGTGTTGTATAGACCTAAAAATCATAAAATACATATGAACGGAATGAGAATATACAGGTTTATAAAACAATGTTAATAACCACAAGAAATAAAATTTATTCCAAAGGTAAAATCAGATACATAATTCACGAACAAAAAAAGTGCAATCAATTATGTTATGCTGACCTAACAATTTAAAACTGTGAAATAACTTTATTTGTTCATATTTTACAAAATAGCGTCAGTAGGGGCCTATTAATAATTTCAAGAGGCAAACAAAGGGATTAAGAATTTATAACTTTGAATAACCTAAACCTTTGTGTTCCGCCTCTATATTTCAGATTTAAGAGTTAGTGGACCATCGCTTTTTTTTTTACGTTTAAGGCAATGAAACGGGGAAGGCGATAAGTCGAATATAACCTGTGCGTCAAACACCTCATTGCCTCTAGGCGCAGAGTACTAAACTAGCGTGCAGTGTTTTCATACAAACAGTGTATCAACTGAACTTCAAGCGACGACCCTGTTATCTTATTTGTGGAAAGTATGTGGTAAAGTCCAATGCAGGTTTCTATGATTTGGTTTTCCGATTACAGTTGACATTTTCACAGCTACAGAAACGTGAAGTAATTTTTAGCACTTTTGAGGAGATTGATAATCATGCTTTTGATTATTGGACTGCATTTTTAAAATCATAGGGACTTAATCAAAAGTGTGTTTTCTTTTCATAGATAAATGCATTAGAAACATTTTTAGTAACTATTCATGAAAAATTACATTCCGTACCATACCACAGCACATCTCATGTGCCGGTCCACTAACACTTAAAAAAGAATAATTTGATCCTTGTTGTATTCTTGTTCCTTGCCACCGGTAAACTTTATTCTGAATTATGTGAATAGTTTCTTGCATTTTTTTGGCGATTCGCAAAGAAAATTTAATTCCGTTTCCCCGGGAGACAAATTTTGGCAAAATTAACGTCATGTCATAACAAATGTAAAATTTGTAGTACTAAAATTTTATTTGCCTATTTGAAATATAAATACAGTTTTTATTTTATCACTACGTATGACAAACAAAAATAAACCAGGTAACATTTAACAACCTACCAGGATAAGCAAACATGTTGCATTATGTAACCTAAACACTCACCATTTTCCGGATGACTTCAATACTCTCGAAACTCTTCACAGTGGAAGATTATGTCAATTCACGTACAATAGATACATAGAATTAAGACGTGTTACAACGAAACATGTGAAAAAATTGCAAAATTTTCATGATTTCGCATACATTTACTAATTATGCGATTATACACAGACGGGTATTTTCGTGGCGACTACCGTTACGTAAGGCCATCACCATGATGGTAATTATAGTTCCAGACACACTTTCACCAAACTCAGACAAGCTTACAATGCTGCCAAGCTTATCAAGTTCAAAACAAAAGTCATCATCAAGCCAAAATACAGTACAAATAAACAATTAATTTTCAGAAATAGTGACTAAAAGTGACTTTGGTCAAAAATAGTAACTAGAAGTGAAAAAAGTGACCGACTTAGTGGCCTGAAAGTACTCACTCTTACACCCACATTGTTTGCAGCCGTTTTTATGCACAACCTAGGCTACCCCCCCCATTACATATAAAAAAATTTTATTTTTAGTCTTTTTGAACAACAAAACCACCAATTATCTGTCCAAACCCGCACAGAAGGTACTAAAACGTGAATAAGATAAGTTACTGAAAATATTCGTTAGTAGGCATGTCTGTTTACTCACGTTTATACCAGGACAAAATGTGTTTTTCACTTCCAGTGTTTGGGTTACATAACCTGTGAAGACACTGCCTCGCCTATAGTAACAGTCATATAAAAGAGATAGTGATGAACCGTATTAATTCCTTGCATGCATTTTATTACCGCCTGGCTAACCAAAAGTGATTGAGCGAAATTGGTCACGTAACCTACGAAACTTGGCTAAAATCAAATCTCTTATCGTCCAGCGCGTCTTTAGGCAGAGTCGAGTAAAGTTTCGATCACAATATAAAGGGTTGGTTTCGAATTTAAGGCTGTGCAGAAACAAATTTTTACGTTTGGGAAATTTTCGGGCGGGAAAATCATATTTCCCGCGAGAATCTGGACGGGATAAGGAAATTAACCCAAAAAATATATTATAAAAATGCAGTAATCACAAAAAATTTATAACCTCCATAATTATATAATAGAAAATTCAAATGTCAATTACCACCACAAGTTTCCACTGCACACGAGAGGTTAATTTCTTTGTTCCAATTTATCTTTATTCACTGTCAACGATTACAAGATTAAAATGATCAAAAATTGAAATAAATCTACGGTATAGTCTTTTCGGGTTAAAACGATTAGTTATAATAAACGAACGGGAAGCGTAAACAATAACATGTTCTTGTTTTAACTCGGCAACACCATAGATGAACGAACAACATGGATGGAGATGCGCTACTCCGTTTCCGACTTTTTATTTATGAATGATCACTAACATTGCTAAACCTGATCAGGACCACTTTAAAGCTGTATTTTACCGAAAGTTGGCAGTACTACTAGTATGCACTTCTCTATGATTCTTAGTTGCTTTGTTTACAAAATAAATTGTCGCGGGAGAGTTGTTGAGTAAAATATGCAGGGAATAAAAAATGTTGCGTAGTTCATCAGAAAAGCGACGAAAAAATTAGTGTGGCAATTTGCGATGCAAAATCATGTTTGTATCGCAGGGCTTGGTCGATTGTATCGCAAAATGCGATGCGATACCGCTAAAAATATACGCTGATGTGAGGCACAAAACCAATGGAGTATTAAGAGTGACATCGGTCTGCCTATGTAACGCATTATTACCTCTACACACAAACCCAGCAACTGGCACGCAGAGCTTTACAATTATTCATTTTCCTATGGGACTTTAAGCGATGATAGCACTACTTTATTTGTGATACTTATGGTTCAAAATCCAGTGCTTATTTCTATCTATTATTGTTTTTTTTTAATCCAGTCTGAATTTTCTTAAGTACTGCAGTTTAAAAAAGCTGTTTTTAGCCATTTTGAGAATCTTGAAAATTGTGTTTACAATAAACAAATCTAAGTTTTAAACTGAGAGAAACATAGTTTGAAATGTGTTTACTTTTCATAGATATACAAATGTAATGTGCGTTGAGAAGTTTCTTCCAAATATGATTACTTGCAACTCGCTGCAATGTGTTTCAAGCTCAGGTAGATAGGAACCCTAATATAATAAAGTGCAATATAATTACAGAATTATACCTAGTTTTAACGTTCAAGTACAGTAGAACCTCGATCTAACGACACTCGACGATTCCCGAGAATTGTGTCGTTAGATCGATGATGTCGTTAGATCCGACACATCCAATTTTGACCCTCAAAAAATAAAAAATAAATTTTAAATTGCTTTTTTTTAAGTTGTCTAACTGTCTCTGGCATATATCAAAATAGTTCTTTAAATTAATTTTTGATTTAGTTTAATAGGCAGATGTCTCCTGAATAAAATGATACCATATATGTCTATATGTATCCTCTCCATGTGCCCAAAATGTTAAAAACGTGAGAGGCGCGAAGCTTTACCGAGCCAACTAATTAATTAGGCTACGTAGTGCGTGACGTGAAGTGGGCGTTACAGTGAGACGTTGCTCGGCCTGACTGTAATGTTTCTTCATTTTATCTGACTATGACTTAACAAAATATAAATATTATTTAACAAGTTGAAGTCTTCTGAATAGAAATATATATGCTCCAATGCTGAGAATCATCTCAAACCACCACAGAAAACGTAAACATTGCGAGGCCACGCGAGGTGAGCGTCGTAGCCCTACTAAATGTCATTTTTTGCAAATGTCAAAAAGTTTATTAACAAAATTAAAATATTATTTAACAATTTGAAGTCTCCTGAATAGAAATATATATGACCCAATGCTGAGAATCATCTCAAACCACCACAGAAAACGTAAACATTGCGAGGCCACGCGAGGTGAGCGTCGTAGCCCTACTTAATGTCATTTTTTGCAAATGTCAAAAAGTTTATTAACAAAATGAAAATATTATTTAACAATTTGAAGTCTCCTGAATAGAAATATATATGCTCCAATGCTGAGAATCATCTCAAACCACCACAGAAAACGTAAACATTGCGAGGCCACGCGAGGTGAGCGTCGTAGCCCTACTAAATGTCATTTTTTGCAAATGTCAAAAAGTTTATTAACAAAATTAAAATATTATTTAACAATTTGAAGTCTCCTGAATAGAAATATATATGATCCAATGCTGAGAATCATCTCAAACCACCACAGAAAACGTAAACATTGCGAGGCCACGCGAGGTGAGCGTCGTAGCCCTACTAAATGTCATTTTTTGCAAATGTCAAAAAGTTTATTAACAAAATGAAAATATTATTTAACAATTTGAAGTCTCCTGAATAGAAATATATATGACCCAATGCTGAGAATCATCTCAAACC
>PNEQ01052014.1:0-23375 GCA_003012365.1 Medauroidea extradentata
AACAGTTACATTCTATCGAGAGAAATCAAAACATAGCATGACGTGAATTCAACATGATCTAATAAGTCGGTCAAGATTACATATGATTCGGACAATCAGATGTTAGGCACTCCGCCGTTAGGCACTCCGCCGTTAGGCACTCCGCCGTTAGGCACTGCGCCGTTAGGCACTGCGCCGTTAGGCACTGCGCCGTTAGGCATTACGCCGGTAGTATTTCATTTTAGGCACTGTGCCGTTAGGCGTTACGACGTGTACTCTATGCACCCACGTAGAATATATTGAGCTCTACTTACTGTTGGAACAGTGCCGGCAGTTTGTTACGTCTATAATCGTGGCCATGGTCTCTGTTTGTTAAAGAATATTGAGATACGAAACAATTTCCTCAAACAGAAAGTAAAATATAGCTCATAACTTTTTGTGAAATTCAAATTTTATAGTTATATTTAGATATTAAGTACTAAACCTAAGAACTGGTGACATTATTTGATGTGACAACATTCCTCAACACATTTCACGTTGAAGACTGTTTGTTTGAAAGAGTAAGGTTTAAGACTGTTCGATTATTATGTCTATTATTTTTAACATTTGTTCTCAGTTTGAGGTCTGTGTTAACAAAATGCTCCAGACAACTAATTGGTAACTACAGGTTGTTTGTATGAACAACTAATTACGTACCTAATCACACTGATTTTTGTGGTACGTTAACAACTTCTGTACAACATTATTTTCGTGGAAATTATCTTATATATATATATATATATATATATATATATATATATATATATATATATATATATGGCAAAAGTCTTAGGATTTAGTCCTTAAATTATACCCAGTGACTCTCAAACAGTGAACATCATTTGTGAATTTAAATAATGTTTAGCTTATTGATAAATTTTTACGAACGAATGTATGTATATTGTATAGTTAATGATATGCAACATTTTACCAAAAACTAATGCTGTATATTTTAAGTAAACGGCAAAGAAACTAATTCAATCTTGGCTTGTAGTACACCGCCTAACAATTAAACATTAACGTGTATAAAATTTATAATTTTTTGAACGGAATAGTTTTGCTAATGTGGCTGGTCTTTACATAAATTATGCTTTTATTATTGTTTTTTGCTTTTTTAGTGCTCCTAGAACTACTTGTCACAGTGAAAATGTGGATTTACAGTGATATGCACCTAACCAAAATAACCTAGTTAATGATGTGACATTATTAAATGTTCTTGCAATTATTTTAAATATCGTGTGGTAACCTTAAGTAAGAACCAGACAATAGGCATCATCCACATTAGAACATTGACGGTTTTGATACTAAAGGAAATTTACTTACCAAAACAATTAGATCTATTAAAAATAGTTTTATAAAAAAATATCGATAAAATAATTAATCTTCTTAAATTAAAAATACCAAGTTTTACATTATCAATGTCATAAAGAATCATTAGGGCGTTTTACTCGTAAGTTAAGGATGAAGGTGTCTTTACACTGATATAAGCACTTTCTAAATCAACCTGTTGAGAGGCTAGTGTTAGAAGTGGGGGTTTCAGTTGAATAAAGTACGTTATTAAAATAACTGTTGTTTTACTATACTTGGTTAAATATTACATGATACAGATTCTGAAATCCAACACTCCGATTAGCCTAAACAATGGGGCAAATTTCATATTCATACTTCGTGTTATGGAAAGAGAACATAATTTAGATCACAATGCAGAAAAGTGACAATCGCGAGAGTAAATCATGTAACGGATACGTCGTGTTGAAAATGGCTGGTGTTTAACATTATGGGTGGGAACTCACAAGTATATTTTGGCCAGGTGTAAATGAGGCAGAACCCTCGCCTGCAGTGGAGGAAAGATGTAGTGTGTCTGAAAGAGAGGAAGAGAGAGAGAGGAGCTAGAGGGCTAATGAAGACGGGCGACAGTAGCTTCAAGCACAAAGCTGAGAGCAAGCATATTAAGCCGGCTCGTACTGCCGTGAAGTGGTTATGGAGGAGGTAACAAGGCTCCAGATAAAGAGGCTGGGCTTGTAGAAGAGTAAAGCCTGTTATACACGGATATATCTCATGTGCAAGAAAGTCAACACCTTGTTCCCCTTGACTTGTAGCAATCTTGTATAGTAGGCTACACTGAGCATACAAGCGGCTAATATACAACTACTTGTATACAGCTAGTGTGGATTAGGGACGGTTTTATATTTAGTTATCTCTCTTGTACAAGTTGAATATAAACAAACAATTTGTATGCACGCTCAACTTTTCTTGAACGAAATTGCTTACAAAAACGAAAAATTTATAATAAACATCAAGTTGGATGAAATAAACCATGGAAGGAATATTTGCGGATGCTGCATCACGCCACTTACAAATATAACTTAACAGAGTATGATATATCACCGACAATATTCCAATTTTTATATTTTATGATTCATTTTCACACAGACTCAATAAATATTGCGCAAATTACCCTCAAAATTTGTCAAGTGCAGTTTTAGAATTAGCATTCAACATATAAATTGTGTACACCTTCGTGTGAAGAAAGTTGGTCGTGTAACTAAGCAAATATGATGCTAGTTAGATCACTAGCTAGTGTTCCCTTTCTTGTACACATGTTGTGCTCACTTTCATGTACAAGAAAGATGGCCGTGTACTAGACACAGACAGAGGAAGGCCTCTTATAATCTACTGATAAGAGGGTAGTACTAGACACAGCTGGACACAGACAAGTAAGAGGAACCGGGGTTACAGCAGAGTAACAGCTAGACAACTCCCAGCTACTATTCTATCTAGGAACATGACGTTTCTGTGGAAACATTTCAGTACAAGACAAACACAGTTCAATTAATCTCTTTCCCCTGGGTGCTCGAATCTCCGAGGGCAGTCCAAGGAAATGGGCGTGGCCGAGGATCCTTTGCAAGCTTCTGTGGGGTACCAGACCCGAGGGCCCTTACTTCCTGCATAGGGGAAATATTTAAGCCAACTAGAAACATTTACTTATTTGTATGGTTTGCACTGGCATGATACTTTACAAGATTAACTTCCTAACTTTTCGAACTGGGGTAGGAAATGTGTTGGCTTTGTGATCGTGGTCGTGCAGCCTGGGAGCCCTACTGATGAACCGACCATACAGAGCTGAATGTTTGAAAACAATGTATAATTTACGTTGCATGGATACATTTATTTACAGGTCATATATACTTAATTTGGATAAACAAGATATATGAACATATAGCCTCAAAATCAGGAAATACATGATTATATTAACATTACATTTTGTTTGTAATCCTGTACTAACGTAATATATACTTGATATGTGTGAGATTCATGTAAACGTTGTTAATATTATTTAGTTATTAGTGGTTTTGCCATTTGTTTTATTACGTTCATTTGGTTTTTATTTTTATTTTATTATATATATATATATTTATTATTTTATGTTTCAATAACCTCTGAAGAATTAGTGTTGTGTCGTGGTTGGTGTTGTTTGAGATACGATTATGTTCTTAGGATACTGCACAGTTTGCTTAATAAGCTAACAAAATCGATTAAGTTGTGTTTTATTTTGTTTGCAGTCAGCTATGTTGCTCTATATTGTCCAGCATTGTTCAGGTTGCTGACAGGACGCTGCGACTAGCTCGAGAGTGCATCTCGCACCGCACTCACACTGCCAGGCATTTCTCTACTGGGGTTTCCTTTCTCGGGGTTTTCTTATTGTTTCAGTTCATTTCCCAACAAGATAGTGGCTTATTAAAATATGGTCTGGAGTTTTATAGACCAATAACATAGCAGTAGTGAGCCTAGGAAATAATCCCGTGTTACTATTGGTCTGGTGTAAATACGAACTGTTGAGGATGGAATGAAGACAGGACTGTGGATTGTAACCCACAGGTCTTTGAATCTGTGGAACTTTTCTGTCTCTATTTACATCCTAGTTGTACTGTATACGCAAGGATATATGGCTAATAACCGGTAAACCGAAGAATCGCCTAAACATCATGTTAATACAACATTATAACTCGAAACTAAACTTAAGTCACGAAATAAAACGAAAACAGCCAAAAATATGTATACTTGTTTAGTAAGACCTGGATTTTTATCTCAAAAATATTACATCCTAAAAGTATTTTTCAAAAGTACTTATTAAATTGTATTAACTCGTTCTCAGAGGACTCACAGATTTCAATTAGAAGTGTTTTAAATCCTACAATGTAATTTTAAATATTCGACAAAAATATTACTTAAAAGTATATTATTTTGTAACACTATTATCTCAATTGGAACAGCTTTATTAAAATTGTATTTGAAATTTGTTCTTGGAAATCTGTTAAAACCTGCATTTGCATGAAGTGCACACATCTTGAGAATCCCACAGATGCACGGAAGTTGTTGGTTCTTGCTACGTGAGCTGAGTATGTACAGTCATGCACAAGCCCCAGTCTGCTCTGCAAAGGTCCATAAATTATCGTCAGACGACGTAATAGTGCGTCCCTGGTAAGTGCTCCCGTGTCTCGTAAATTGCGAGTCAACAGTACATGTCACTAGAATACACACAATTGTGAAGTGTTGCCCATGTGAGCACTACCCAGGTCTGTAGCGACCAGGAACTAACTGTAGTTACGATCAATAACCTGTGGCATGCCGCTTCAGTGCAACATCAGCGATGGTCTACATGGCGGCTAATTATCGCCGTAATTAAGTCCGTGCCACGGCTAATCCTGGCAGCTCGCAAAACAGTATCGAGGGTGAGCGACTTTCAAATTATTCACTCCTGGTAATTGTTTAATTATCCCCACGTATGGTACTGAAGATTTGTAATTACTGCAGTCACATGATATTTTCGTGAATTATTTTAGGGACAGAAGACTAGAATTTAAACGCTTGCGCACTTCAGTTAAATTACAATCTGCAGGCTGACAACAGGACAGACTGCAAGCTGAATATCCCTTGCTCGACGTCTACCACTGGCCTGCAATGTCAAGTATTGCAGCTGGGAACACTCTGAGCCAATAATTGACAGTTCCACCATAGAGTTACCTGTCATAAGTAAAGCTGTCAAATACTTGAATCACATCACATCAAGATTGACGAGCAATACTGTACAATCACAGATTATGCTTGAGTGTGTACAGATCAGATGAGTCTAGTCTGACACGAAGTAAAAACCGCTAAACTTGCGTGTCGCTAGCAGTTGGTACATGACATATTCGAATAATATCTGGAGAGCAGTGGGTAGGTAGATGTAAAACTTTTGTTGCCAAACTAGCCTTCAGGGCACAGAATCTCGGCTGGACGACGATTTTTGACACGAATACATATTTTCTAGGCAAATGGGGGACATTCAGTGGTGGCATGCGAGAAACCTCACTGGCCCAGTCAAATGGGAATATGTTACTAATAAAAAGTAATATTGGACCTGTAAATACTACTTCAAAACCAAACACACAGTTGAATACTTTTCCGCGATAAATACATCTCTACATCTATGTAGTACAAAGAAAGGCTCAGAAAGGAAAAAATGGCCGGTTTATTGACTACTAATGCGAACCAGCGTGTCTGTGTTATGTTAGTTTGTCAGGTGTGTAAGTGGCCGGTCACTGGAGCAGCAGCCAATGAACATGCGTCTGAAGGCAAAGTATATGTACATAGGACTGCGGAGTTCAGCCCTAAGGACTTTGAACTCACGAAATTAATGAGTCATTCTAATATGCAGTAACAGAAATGCAGACCGTTCCGTGACCAGTCCAGAAACTGCACTAGTTTGTTTGTCGTGAAAAATAATTGCTAAAAATGTACTTACAAATATCATGTATCAACCCTTACATACTATATAAGTGGACAAGTTTTACAACCTGTTAGACCACTTTTTAGACAGGATTTCAAATAGAGTCTGAAGACACTATGACTCGAGTAAATTTCCTTGTTTAGAAATTTCTAGATTTAAAGCATCCAGGCACCTGCCCTAAAATCACAGCCGTTAAAAATCAGAATAATGTGCGAGTGGCGTAGAAAGGTTGCGCTTACGCCGACATGTCTGCTCGCCGAGACAACAGACAAGCGGAAATTACCCAGGAATCAGTACACGTGACAGTGGAGCCGAGCAGAGCAGCGCAGGAAGAGTCAATGTTATCATGTATTTATTTGATGACATGTACACCAGTTTATAATGTTTTATGCAACGGCAAGTTTCTTAACCGTGTTATGTACGTAATGTGTTCTGTCCACCTCGTCTGTTCGGGGCACAAGTGAGCCAGTGTGTGTGTGTAGGAGGGTGTTGGCCGGGGAGGGGAGGGTCGGCAAGTGGCTACTTGCACGGCGACTGTGAGAATGTTAGCCTGGTAGCCAAGACAACAACTCGCTGACCGGCTGGAAACACACGAAGCTCACGAGTAGGGGGGAGGGGTTCCTGGAGGATCAAGTTTGTCGATACACAATGTTCCCTGCAGGCTGACACGACGTAACAAGCTGGCTTCCCCAGCGCAGGTAGGCAGTCCGCACAGCCCCTCTACCTCGCCCCTGGCAGGACCGCAACCCCACGTACAGCGGTGCACTCCTGCACAGCATTTACAATACATATCAGGGTTCAACCTGAGGCAGACTGACTTACCCGCAGAGCCACTGATTGTTTAGTGAAAATAACTCTGTACCAACTTGTTTCAATAAACTATTGCTAGGACCACGAATATTTCGCACAAACAATTTCGCCTCAGTCTATTTCATTGCCTTACGAGCACAAATACAGTTCTCCTTCATAGCCAGTTATTGGATGTTTTAAGAGATTGTTCCTTAGTTTTTACAGTGATTTCTAAAATATTTTTTATTGTTACCTAATACTTATGTCAAAATTTTGCTTCACAGTTTTGACAATAATATGTCATAATTTGTAGCTGAATTTTTTGTAGTGATGTACTGAACAGTTTTTTAGATTTCGTCATTCAAAGTTCCACTTTTTTGTCGTGAAAATGAGCCAAATTGAAGCAAAACAGTTTTAGCTGACGAATGGCACATTATTTTTAAAAACTCATCCACAATATTGTGCATTGTGTGAATGCACATTGTCTCAAATGTTTTCTATGTTTTTGGTTTAAAAGTATTTGAGTTATTGGCACCAGTCTGAAAAAAAAACTAAGGCACAAGCCCTTAACTCTGACTTGTCGTGAGGATTTGTCCGCCAATTACTGGCGTGTGGTGTCGATGTACCATTGTTGTAACTGGCGGAGTCAACGAGAGACGTCACTTCACAAAGGCATGCTGCCAATAACCATGAAGCAAAACTACATAAGGCTGTGGAATGAACTGGGACAAAATTATTTTCGCAGAAAGTTCCTGACCCTAATCGTTGCTCAAGCAGCCCTGCTTCATGGTTATTGGCAGAGAATATTTGTGCTGCGATGTCGCTTATTTGACTGAGCCAATCAGAACAAGTTCACAGCGACACCGCACATCTGTTATAAGCGGGTGGAACCCCGAGACATGAAATAACTGAAGCAGAACTGCAGATGTGCATACAAGGCATTGAAACAAATTGCTGACAAAATATTTTCAACAAATATCAGTGTCTCTATGGATCTGGATTGAAACTCTACTAGAGCTGCACAGAGACTAGAAGGAAAATGAGAGGAGTGAGAAAACATAGAGTCGAATAGCCGATGTGGACTGCAATATACACTGTAAAACACATCTAAACATTATGAGGCAGTGTAAGATTCGTAACACACATCAGCTTGTAAGAGGGTAACTGTTGAACATTCTTACTAGACAAGCCAGGTAACAACAGTACATATCTGACAGTTTACTAAAAATGTATAAACCGTTACTTTGAAGCATAAGAAACAGTTTTATCATTTACAATTCCTTATCACTCATGTACACTGTGGTAAATTTACAAATACTTTCCCCAGACTACGAGTTGAGATGAAATTTTACTTCAAACTATCACCGGACTGAACTGAACAAAGGTGAAGAATTCACCATTTTGAGTATTAAATCTGGTTATGTGAGAGGTTAAAATCACCCTGTTCTAGTAAAACACAAGTGTTAAAATTTATGGAAATAAATCGAAATATAAGTTTAATTAATATACGGACGATTGATTTAGAATAAAATCAAATATACATTCACCTATTTGTTTTTCGAGAGTTATTCGTTCTGAACTTCACTGATTGGATAAAAAATATGTCTACATAATTTCCTGTCTTGGTTCACTCCATGTATGCAAGTCAGTCTGGATTGATAATTTGCTATAAACCCACATAAGTAGGGAAATGAATATTTCGTAAGAGAATTCATTGTCCTATTTGTACACAAGCCCCAATCATTTGTCCACTAGCTGCTGCTCAGTGGAACAATAGACAACGAACGAATGGACGGGCTCGAGTATGTATAGCACAGTGGAGTCTAACATGCAGGTCATTGAATTTGTGAATTATTCCTTTCCCTACATAATTAGATACCCGAGCATTCACAGGTTCGTTTACCAGTTATGAGATCTGTGAATGTTTGTTGCAGTGGGACTTGACTGTAAGAATGTGTTCACTTGTTGACATGCGCCATTTCTCATGATTTGTTGACAGAACCTGTAACAGAAATTGTAAACCTGAGCAGTAACCGTTCATGTAGAATTATACCCTACAACGTATAATTACACAACGAAATACATGCTATAGTACACTTCGAGATATGTATAAAACCAATTAATTTTAATTTAAATACTGTTTTACCAGTTTTAGTTATTTTTTAAACAGAGATATTTCTTTGTGTTTCGTTATAGATTTTCGAAGTAGTACAAAGCACGCTATTTCATCATGAATAATTTAATTTCAGTACGTCGGTTGGTCTTCGTTTATCTGACCTTCGAACTATGATTTTTCCATGTCGTTATACAAGCACTATGAAGTTGTTACTTATAATGTAAAAAGTGGACAATATCTTTGAAACCTGCCATATCAAAGAAAATTCGAAAATGTCTTAACATACTTTCTACATAAGGTTAGCACCCGGTAAAACATTTGTAATTATCAACAGTTTAATGCATAAGACATACAACGTTAATATTGTACAATTTGAAATATTGCCTCTGACTTACATCAGTAATTAATTTTTAGCAAATACTGATGATATATAAAGTACTCAAAGAAGTTATCTAGCATATTTCATGAAAGCGTATTTATATTTTAAAATACGAAAATAATACACATTTCTGCTTAACTGATTAAAAATGTAATATCAATTTAAAATGTCTCAAGAGTGTGTTCAAACCTAGTAACATTTTTCCGGGGCGATTTTTATTTTTGTAGGTATGTTAATTGCGAAACATCATAACTCCATTTTGCCTTTATGTCTCTTTAAATCATCTTAGCTATATGGTATGTCCAAAATGTGGTTGAAATGTAAATATAAAGTGTTATTTTATTCTAAAGCTATGAAAAATAATGTTTTGTTTCGCCACAGAAAGAAAACTAACTGATATTTCTCTCATTCTTCCTCCATGCAAACAAAATGGAGTTACGAGGTTTTACAATTAAGGTGATGATAATAGGTAAGTTATGGACACATTAAAAACATTCAGTTTGATGTGTTATTATACTAAAATATATAAAATACAAAAGTTTTATTGCAAGAAAATGTTATGAGAAGTAATCTCAACAAGTTAAAAAGTAGCGGGTAAAAATACAAAATTATGATTTTTTTTCTGCGAAGCAGCTATAAAGAAGAGCAAAACAATTATTTTGTGTCTCCTAGCAACACAGTCATTACGGCTTCAAATAACAGAAGAAAGAAATACAAAACTGACAATGAGTATTATCAGCTCAGGAGAGAGTTTTAAAGTGGAATTAGGCCTAATGAATGGAAAATGAAGGTACAGCACACACTTGAATTCATTGTTGTTTGTAACACGCGTGACAGATGTTATGATAACGAGACATCAGATCATTCAAACTCATATTTTGAATATATATATTGAATATTTGGTACATTAATACATTATACACTCAGGTACAGTACTTAAGTGAGCGAAATCTAAGTGAAATATGAAATGTACAAGACGAACTGTAAGCATGAAAACAAAAAATTTGTTGGTGTGTTGCGTAACAAACATGTAAGCAACTAAAGCGCTCATTAGTATAGACGTGGAAATTCGCGTTGTCATTTGGCAACCGGCTAGAATTCACTGGACTATACACATACAAACATGCTCCGTCATATTTAGACTCCTAGCATTCGTGTCATCACTACAGATGATGGGTAGAGATGATGGTTTACCGCGGAAAAACTTGACTTTAGGTTAGATTTCAACACACGTTCAGCTTATTAGATTATTACAGGCCTTTACCTGAACGCATAGCTGTTGCCCTGTTCGACTGAGCCAATAAGAATCCAGATATTGTAATATTTGATGCCTGTTATTGGTCTGTAGACAGCTATGTTGTGTCATACGTGTATCAACCAGTCGTAAATGTTGCGAGAAACTACAGTGTTTACACGGGTATATTGGCATATAACATTTCCGCGATACACCGTCATCTCCAATGATTAGAGCCCCGGAAATTTCGCGGATTCAACTGAGGAGAGGTTGGATTTCTAAGTCATGTACATGTTGGAAACTATTTCGATCGGGTTCAATGTTTATTAAACGTGACCTTGCGGACTCCGAACCAATGGCGGACATGCGTCAAAACGCTCACGGACTCTTGCGCTACATCGTCAAATGTTCAAATGCTCACTCACTGGAGCAGCAGCCAATGAACAAATATAGCTGAGGACAGTGCACACAGGACTGTGGAGTCTAGCCTGCTGGGCGTTGAACCCGCCAAATATCCGGGCCTCTACCAATGATGGTATATCCCCGATAGTGTTTTGTCCCAACATAGCCTTGTAAACACTGTAGTTCCTCGAATCGTGTATGACTGGTTGATACAAGTATGACACAACATAGCTGTCTACAGACCAATAACAGCCATAAAATATTACAATATCTGGATTATTATTGGCTTAGTCAAGCATGGCAACAGCTATGCGTACAGGTACCATAGCCTCTAGTCATTTTGAGCCCGCATTACGGGTTATAGCTTATAGTAGGCAGTTTACAGTGGACCGTACATCATTGGTTGAAATAGTTCTCGAGGCGCGCCATACACACCAACTGTCGGCCAACAACACCAGTTATATGAACACACAGTATCTTGCAGTCCAGTCTGTTGTCAGATAACAACGCTACATTTGCATGTACATATTCCTGAGTAAATTACAGTAGTAAACAACGTGCCGTTATCAAACACATTCATACTTATTTACATTAAACATTCATGCAAATGCCTCGTAAACGTTACAGTATATAAAATAACATTTATCAAGTTTAAATAAAGCATGCATCACTTTGCTCGTAGGTTTTCCTCTCATCCATATCGTCACCAAGTCAGATAAAAGGACGGTCGTGCGCCGACGTCCCACAAGAAAGCGGTTCAAACAAACATTTTGAGTAAAGTATATAAAAATCAAATATTAATAGGTTTGATAATTCCTAGAAATAAAACGTAACTTCTTAGTCGATGTAAACGAAATGAACGTCAGACTGTGTGAGAAATACTTAGTTCACACAATGTTTTAAATAAATAAAGCATATAATATATCGATAATAATAGCGCAAATAATAAGAACATATTAAAATGAATAAACAAACAGAAAACAGAGAAGTTAATGTGAATAATCGCAGCAAATATATATACAATTTACAATTTCATGGTAGAAGCTTGTCTGCACTAGCCTGTATATGACCGTGAATTCATATTTAATAATTATGAACTTTCACATTTACTGTTAAGTGTTAATTAAGTATTTCCCAATGGTAGTAATACATTTGTTCTTTAATTTAGTGTTTTTGTGGACGCAACATAGAAAGTATTTACAAGTGTATTTTTATATACGAGTAGGACAATTGTTTGTAAAGGAACAGGAAACTTTCAGTTATTCGACGAGTACATAGTTAGAACAAACTATCCTTCAAGACCCAACAAGATGTCCACAAGCTGATACTCACTGGAACAACAAACAATGAACGAAAAGACGGGGCTTGAGTGTATATAGGAAAGTGGATTCTAAAATTCGGGTCATTGAATACTGCACCTAAAACCATTTTTCGCTTAGTTGTGAGAAAATATTTCGCAGTACTTTTCTGAAATTTCCATAGCTTCTGATAATCTTATGCCCCTGCCTGCCGAGTTTACAACTACGAAGCTTCCATGTTGGATCAACGCCAACTACGTCGTAGTTTTAAAGAGTCAGGTAATTAAACAATGTTATAAACCCTTGTGTGTATCTTATTATAAAGTGAGTGAAGAGTATTTGGTCAGAGCTTCACACCGAGGTCTTCAGCGGGGGTGAGGGGTGAGCGGCGCCGGAATGATAGGGCGGGGGAAACGGGAGATCCCCGAGAAAACCCAGCGACCGGCATCACCGTCCGGCACGAGTCTCACATGCCAAAATCCGTGGACCGACCACGCCGGGAATCGAACCCGGATCGCCTTGTTGGGAGACGAGTGGCCTGACCATTCGGACAACACGGCCCAGCTTAACTATAAAGAAAAGAAGTTGAAAAATAAAGTGAAATCGTAGATACATTTTCATAAACTTCTTGAGAAAATAATCTGGACAAACGGCGTGTGGTTCTGACTCGCAATTTAAACAATTAACTTCTGTACGTTTAATTCTTGCACGAAATATTCCATCAGACAGATACATTACTCTGGTGAAAGTTGTGTTATTAAACATATCAACAACAACAAGTTAGTTTTTTTTTTCTAAATTGATTTTAAAAAAATTGAAATTTCACTGAACGTTTTTGGTGTTTCCTGCATCTTCCTTACAGCCTTGTCTGCCGTCAGTATGTCCTTGGCTGGGGCAGGTCAGTTAGGGCGACGAGTAATGCTCGTGCGCATGTTGTTGTCACCTCTAACCCCTGCGCTAAGTGGTTGCAGGTAACTGGTGTTGGAGAGACTTACACCACGGCATCTTCAGTCAATAGCAGCGCAGTTAAGTCTCGACGTAGTTAGCTCCTCGCTATTAGGATTAAACACAAGGACGGGTTGGTCCTTTGTATGGGGAGGAGGGGGAGTTTAAGCAGGATCCCTACCATCAGCGGGAAACGCCTCGTTGCTACAAGGATGTTGTAGGATGGGGGAGATGTGAAGAGGGGCGGAGGGGCACTAAAGACGTGGGAGATTTTCAACTCAGTTTTATTTCCAGCCCACTCATCTAACTGGCATATTAGGAGCGGAGACATTCAGTCGCCATGGAGATATTCTCCTCTGCTCTTTCCACAGGATGCGATAGAACAGGAGAGAGAGAGAGAGAGAGAGAATGAGAGAGTAAGGAAAGACAGGGAATCGCAGTGAATGCGTCAACTTGAAAGTGATGACTGATGAATTTCCCATACATCGTAAGCGGTTTGCGGGCCGTATTTAGCCGTGGTGCTACAGTGGCCTAAGGTGCAAATACTTGCTGCTGCTAGCATTCATTTATGACGTTGATGTGAATTAATTCAGATTTTCAAACCGTTTTACACACTTTATCCAGTGTTAGTTTACAAACTGCGTGTGTAATTTGAAGAACGTTTCCTTGCAAAGTACTGGTTCTGAAACTGCCGTTACTAAAACGTTATCTAATTGATACAACAATAAAAACACTTATAATTTATTAAAAAATACACAAATCATTAAAATATTTGGACAGTGTTGTAAACTAACCGAAAAACTAATAATTCACGTTTTCAGGCGGGGAGGAAAGTTTTTTGCCAGTCAAGTTCTATGTTCACTGCTATGTATAGTACATATAGGGAATACACTTAATACATAGTTGTAAAAAAATTTACATCTTATACCGCAATAAAATACACTAATAAGTGTTTATTGCCTGTTTGAAAGACATCTACAACTACCTCTTTTACCGAGTGTGACCTACAAATTAAACTTGTATTTGTGAGCATTAGTAATTCCAATATCGTGACAATTTTGACTATGTTGCCATGAGAGCTTCATGCTCTACAGTTAGATGGCGTGTGCCATAACAAAACACACCACTTCTACCTAAACTACGGCCTATACACTCCCATACAAAAGTGTGGTAAATTTACAAATCATTTTTCAGTGTATCTAGTCAAAGGCTTAAATAAAAGCACTTCTAGAGTATTTGTCGAAAAGCGGAGATGAGAAACTTTTGGGATAAAATCGCTGCACATAGGAATCTAATTCACAACCTGCCGAACATGATCGACACATGCGGTCGTAGGACGAGCTGCGTACAATCCTCGGTGTTTTAACTGACTATGACATTAAGGGGGTCGCCTAGGTCTGGCACTTAGCGTGCGCGAGTCCGCGAGGAGGTGGAGCAATAAGTGCGATGTAGGTGCACGAATAGCATTCATTATCACCTCTACACTCCAGTTACCGAACTGGCCGAGCAATATATCCTCTGTCAGTTTGCCTCTTGCCTTCAGCTGCGGTACTATAATTGTGTGACGTAACAATGGAGATGAGTAAATTCTGCGCGGCTGTATAATCTTTTAAATGCTCACAAACAGAACATTCTAACTTAAAATTACACTAAAGGACAGCTTTTTGGTTATCACGTTTACGAAAAGGACACTAAAACACAGTTAAAAGCGGGTCTTACCCGCACAACCGAAAAACAATCTTAAATTTAATTCGTACGCGGATAAATCTCAAAAATGTTCCACGGTGGAAACATATACGACTGGAAATGCACACGGTTTGGGGGCCAGCAATGACAGCGCACTTAAAAAGGAAGCAGAGAGCAAAAAGAAAGGATAAGGAAGGACTATTAAACTATAGTGATTCTAAAAAGCCAATAATTGTATAAGGCGGTGATATTAAAGCGACTATTCAAGAGGAGAGTTTATCAGTTATGAGTTATGACGCTGGCCATGTTGGAACTAGATAAACGTGTGTCAGAGTATACAGAAGAACTGACAAAGCTTGCGGTGACAGAGAGCTAGGTCGGAAGTAACGGCCAACATTGACGGCGTATTGTATTACTTGTGATGACGTGCATGAACTGCAGTGGAATACTGGTGACAGAAACAGGAACAAGTCCTTCCCGCACACATTGAGTCTCTTGTCTTAAATATACGGCAATAACGACAGCTAGAAAATACTGACCCCAATATGTTTGGAGTGCTTTAACAACTTCCGATTTGGTAAGTATCGTTGGAATAATACAGTTATGTTAAATAGGAGGTTTATACACACGATATACTTCCGCGTGCTGTGAGAAAATTTATTGCGCGGTAAACACTGGATGCAAGACTACGGTACCTAATTTTAATGTATTATTCTTGTAATATTTATCACAGTTGGTCATCACCATGGCTGTCGGTCAGTATTATTGTGTCATAAGAGTCATTGTTGTTCCACTGTATAACTACTGTGAGGAGAGCATGCTAGTTCAAGCCCCAGTGAACTACAACATTGATAAAATTCTTTGCTGAAAAAAATTCAGTTAATTTCCAATTGACACTCTTTAAGGACCGTAAACATTTGCTGAATATGAAGGCAACAAGTCATATCGTAAGTTGCCTGTCTACAAAACTGCAAGGACTCCATTACCACTTCCTTTGCTCTGATTTCTGTATCATTGCGACTCCCAAAAATCTGTGTAGAGATGACGAGAGGCAGAGAGACAGAGAGAGAGAGAGAGAGAGAGAGATCAACAGACTGTCTGATATTTGAGAACACAAGTAGTTCAGTTGGCAGCTCACAAACTTATTCAAGGACACAACTGGCCATTTAAATAGAAGTAGGAAAATGTGTGAAGATTTGTCGTGAGGAACTGCAGAATATTTTAGACGGCCGCTTCTGTTGCCTGGACTGTTGTCACTTGAACATGCGAGTTGGCGCAGTGGACAGTAACTGGACTACAAGTAAGAAGAACCCAGTCTTCGATTCCACATATCGACATTCCGTGGTTTTCCGAAGTCACGTCAGGCGAATGCTAGGATGATTCGTTGTTGCGTACCGTGAATTATTTCCTTCTTAATTTAAGAATATCTCTGCTGAAGGTTCCGCTTCTAACAACAATACTGTTCATTTGAACTCCCCCTCGTCGACGTTACCGAGGAGAGAGTTGTGTAAAAATTGACCTGTGGTTCAAATAAACTGTAAGGGTAATGATCAATGGCTTTCATTGTATTGTAAGGATCTAGCAGGACGAAGTACAAATAAACTGTAAGGGTAATGATCAAGGGCTTTTATTGTATTGTAAGGATCTAGCAGGACGAAGTACAAATAAACTGTAAGGGTAATGATCCAGGGCTTTCGTTGTATTGTAAGGATCTAGCAGGACGAAGCACGACCTCCAGAACTCCTCTTTCCTCCTTCATCTCCGTCTTCTCCACGTCACAGCCCGAATATATCTGTCGCCGCGAGACGTTCATCAACTCGTAATTACTCGTTGATAACTCGGAAGTTGCCCGTCAACGCGCGTCACCCTGAATGCTGACGTGCCAGTCGTCCCGCGCCTAGGGGAGAGGAGGGGGCGAGATTATTAATTATGTCACCCACCCACACGCCCAACCCCCGCACCGACACGCAAATTGCTTGGAATGATATGATTTATGACCACCTGCAGGCCGCAGGCGGGGTTAGTAGGAGCTCTAATAGGCCTGGTGCAGGGGTCGACGGCGACCCTAGGGGTGTGTCTGATCCGCCCGTCGCCGAAGACGGTTTGATGGGTTCCAGAGGGTGGGACTCTCCCCACATTCGGCGAGTTCATGAATAGCGAGCAGCGTTGCCACGTACTCCTCCTGTGGCGGGTGGCTGGTGTAGTTGCCCCTAAATGACGGCCTATGACCTCACTTGCCCTCTGCCGCCGTGAATACTAACCCAGGACGTCCCGTGAGTCCTTGGACACTACGTGCAACAGCGAGCTAAGCAGCGCGAACACACGTACAATGCTTGCACTCGGGCTTCTGTGCCTTCTCGCCCCCCCCCCCCCCCCGGCTCTATTAACACTCCCTGCCCGTCGAGAGGGGAGGAAAGCCCGACTATAGTATATTTTAAATACAAATGTAAAATAGTTATAATAATTAGAATATAAAGAATTATTTTAGGAATTAAGGGAAGCAGGTAGGGTAATTGTCGAAGTGTGACTGAACCAAATCCTGCAAGGCCAGTGGCGGGGATGTTGGCGCCAAACAAGAGCTAGGCTAGGTTGTTGTTAGCGAATCTTCGGCAGACGTTATCGAGCCGTGTAAGACACCAAACAAGAGCTAGGCTAGGTTGTTGTTAGCGAATCTTCGGCAGACGTTATCGAGCCGTGTAAGACAGTATCGAGCCGCAGAGAACGTCTTGCCTAGGTGATGTCGCCGGGCATCATCAGTTTACTCGCCGTGCCGCCTACGAGTTACGGTATTCGGACCGCTTACTGGAAGTGTTGCACAAAGCGTTATACGTCAGGGCGGTAGACCACTCGTGACGTCATCGTAACCTTTGACGTAACATAGCCACATAATACTGAGACTAGCGGGCGTATATGCAATAAGAGCGAAACCGACAAGCCTTGTACAATAACTGTCGTACCAGGTAAGGACAGCGAGGACTTGCTACTCAGTTAAAACTGAACTTGCCGACTTGTTATTTATCCACACACCAACAACAGAAAAGGACGTCGCAACGTATCAAGCACGAAGATTAGATATATATTAACCATCTACTTTACTTATTAAATGTTTGTTTCTGGAATTGCAACATGAGTGGTGACTGAAAGTAGTTGTCATTCGGTATTGTACTCAGTGGAGATTACGAGAGTAGGTAAGGTTCGGTGACACAACAGCAGACTAGAGCCAATGATTATTGGTGGAAAGAGTTTTGTTCAACCGGTTTTAACGATTTGTGTGCGCTCCTACAAGCCAATCACAGACGTGGGTGTCGCTGTAACCTTGTTACGATTGCCTCAGCGGTCAAATGTGCAACGCCTCTGTACAAACAAGCTCTGCCAATAACCATGAAGCACAGCTCCAGATGTGCTGGTAAGGCGTTGAAACAAAGTGGCGCAGAGTTATGTCCATGAAACTTTAGTTACTCTAAGCAGTTCTCAGAGTGGAATTGTGTTTCAACTGTTGCGAGTTCCTCACCGTGTGCTGTACTAACTATGAATTTTACATTTTGAAACTCGTCGTACGTAAACAAGTAAACTCGGGAAAATGTGTACAAAGGTCTTACATCAATGTAAGAAAACTCTGAGACAAAGCGTATTCTACAGGAAATTTGTAAGGGTTAACGTTACAGATAGTCAAGCTCATATATTTTTTTTGTGATGTGTAAATTAAAATGGACTTAAGAAATTCAGTGTTAACTATGAAAACATCTAAGTTTTTCTTTGCCTTGCATGTATACATTTCCAAATTTAACGCAGAACTTTTCTTTTTGTTTGGCAGAATGTCATTGAAACTGGTTCGTTGAAGAGAATGTTTTTTTTAAATACTATTTCTCAATGAAAGTCACTATCTTCAAGTTACGTCAGCAGCGACCTTAATTGATAAAATGGTCAACTCTACAGATGCGGAGATTAAAATAAGTGTGTATTATAAGTATATGACTTCTAAACGAATTAATTTTAAATGTAACTCCTTGAAACAAAGACGTATTACGCGTATAAACACATACATACATACATATAGTTTACATCTCGGGGGCTGATTTGGACGTTAACGGAAAACCTTAGGTTTCGACTATGCGAGGATGAAATTGCGATGGTTCGACATTATCTTCTCAGCATGTATGTGGATGGTAGGACAACACAACACCCAGTCCTGGGGAGGTTACTGTAAATATTGACCTCCCCGGCCGGTACTCGAACCCGGTACCCTTAGCATGTAGTCTAAGAGCTTTAACCATTGAGCCAAGCAGTCGGACACACACGTGTATACATATATTTATATTAATTTGTTAATGTAATGACATGTATTGTATAGACACGTGTGTATAAAACACACAGTTATCAATTATGCATATATTCCGTTGTTGCAGGTACATCACCAGCCCTGTGTCGTCTGGGGCGCATCTTGTAAACTCTGTCCTAGTTTCAACACTGGCTCAAATATGTAAGTACTCTGAGTATTCTCTTCATATAGTTCCGATAATTTTATGTTTATGAATTTGGTATAATTTGACATAAATTACTATGTCGTTTGTGTTAGTATTGTGGCAGTGGCAAGTTTCCGTATGCACTGTATCAGCACACATGTATTTCCATGTCCTGACGAGCGTTTGTAAAAATAAATCTTCGTTACTTTCTTACTGATAAATTTGGCTTTGCAATGATGTGCTATAAGGAGAGCCACGATTTTATGGTGAAAATATTTGTGCAACATTTGGTTTCGATGCGTCATGTGCACGTCTACAGGTCTGCTATATTGCCTGTAATTGGATAATTTTACTCTCACTTGTCTTAGCAATTTATTGACGTACAGACTCACAATAATCTGATTATGATTGGTGCAGACAAATGAGAAACGTGTCTGAACAAAGACACGCTGCCAGTACTTATGAAGCAGAGCTACCGATGTGCACGTGAGTCACTAAAACAAAGTGGGGCAAAAATCTTCTCGCGACAAAATCGTGGCCCTAACTATAAGTAGAGTTACGAGATTGTGGCTAAAATATTTTTGCACCTGTAATTGCTAGAAGGAACAACGCAGGTATTCCATCCAAGCGTAATTTTATAGTTATATGTTAGCCATATTCTACGTCAAGGATATATTTAAATAACATAATCTTGGTCTTTCAACAGATCATCTTCCAATTGCAATACACGGCCCCACATGTTTTATGACACTAGTTTCGTACATATTGTCTATGTATCCGTTATATGATGTTAAAATAAAAATAATTTTTTTCTTGTAGACAAGAATTTTTAATTGCTCCGTAATGTCGACATAACGAATGTGGTTTTTTGAAATTTTTTACGAAACAATAATCTTAGGATTAATATCTGTACTACATATTCGCCACTTTGTAATATATAAGTAATTCATAATAATTTGTAGAATATTAATATGCTTTCTCTCTTGCCACATATCTACTGTAATAAAACATTCTTTTGTTTTAAATCTCTATCGTTATCATTCGAAATCGTACATGTTAAATAATTAATACAAATTAGGCACAGGTACTAATAATTCCAATTGTTGACACTCGTGTCTGTTTCAAAGTTAAAAGCAATATGTCCCTCTACCGCGGGTGTTTTCTGCACAAATAAGCTAAGCTACTGACAAACTGTGCAGTATACACAAATTACAATTATTATCCTGTAGAACTGTTTACATGACAATCTTCAGAACTGACAAATACTTGAAATATTACGTAAAATAATACTTACGTTAAGCACGTTTGGACAGCCAACCGAGTGTTCTTGTAGTAAATCAATCGTGACAAAGGCACGAACTGTTTACATGGAAACTGCTTTGAAAATGTATTATACACATATCAGTATTATTAGACATACGCCATTGCGGGCGATATTGCCGTATTGCAGGAAAACATTCAATAAAACAAAACAACAGAGGAAGAAAAGCCAGTAAGCTGTATTCAACACTCAACAAACATACAGATTATTCCCGAAATGAATTTAATCATGTGACTACATACAGTAAAGGAATTATCTGTTTTTTTTTTTTATGTGTGTTGACTACATCTTACTGGATTTTCTTAGTTTGCTTTTTGTTCTATTGTGGGATTTTCGGCAACATTCGACCGCAATGACGTAAGTAAAGATAACTGTTATGTTTATAATACGAACCCAATGCAAGAATTGTTCAAACATCACTTGAAAATGTATGACAAGACAACTTAAAAACGCGAATTCTTACATCAGACGGCTATATTCAGTTTTGCGTACCTAAATTTGAATTTTGTACGTACTGAATATTTAACGTTAAGTCGATTATTTTAGATTCAGTGTTTGATATATTCCAATTACGTTATTTTATAGTTTTCGCTTTTTAACTTATTACTTTTTGTATTACATCATGAAAATAGAAATAATATATCTAGGGACCCTGTTTTTTTTTCTTCTAGAAAATAATTTTTCCCCAGTTTGTTTCAGTCGCTCACATCTGCAGATATGCTTCATGGTTATTGGCAGCATGTCTGTGTGAATATCCGTATATCATTAGACTGAACCAATTATAATAACGTTCCTGCAACACCACACGTCTTTGATTTGCTGATAGAATCCCAAGGCTCGTGACAGTTAAAATATCCAATCACAGACCACGAAACAGAACTGCAGATGTGCACATAAGGCACGGAAACAAAGTGAGGCAACATAACAAAATGCGCCTTTATTGAAATGTTTTACGTTAATACATAAATTACGATCTCCTACGAAACTGTAGACTGCCAAATATGCCCAGAACGCCTTTTTTTCATTTCTAAATAAAAAACCACAGATTATAGTAAGACTGATATAGGTCTATTGGCATAGCTTTCACGTTATATCACGCTTTTAAATTGGAATAGGTTCCGAGGAATTTAATTAATCTCCGCTTACTTCCAATTTGCAAAGATAATTTACGCTATATCGGGCAGCGGCTTAACCTCATCATATAGGTACACATTTATTTTCAAATGATGTAGGGTTGACATATCTGGGCCTGACAAGTGCTCATAATTCATATATTTAAATGTGTACCATATAGACTAAGCAGGCGCCAGAAATATCGAGTTGCAGTTTTGCTACAAGCTATATTTCGGAGACATTTAACTACATTTTGCCTCTTTTTCAACTACGGCGTAGTTTTCTAATAGAGACATAAAATATTTTCGATTTATTTTGGCCACATACGATTTTTAAGCAATTGTTTGTTTGCGCAACTTTTGCAAGTAGCCTTTGGTTAGTCTTTTACCTCCTGGAGGCCACTGAACCGATAATACAGGTGCAAGTAAATAATGTCACAATAATGTGACATCACTATGTTAGCGAGTAGCCAATGTACAACTGATATCTGCTTAGGTACACAGATGTTCTTCCAGGTTATCTGTAGGACAGTGACCCAGAACATGTTTCCTATTTATTAATATAATATTCCACAAGATATTAAAATAGTTCACGGATAGGTGACCAACCAATTAAAGATTGTTGGTGAACTATCATAAGCCAATAGTCTTCGTGCAAAGAAAATAAGTTGTCAGAAATTAAGCACTAACATTTCAGCCTGACAGCACTGAGAATTATATATGTATAGTTTGCAACATGGTATACATAGGGGTCGGAATATGTTTGCACTCCAATGCCTTACCTGCATATCTGTAGCTGTGCTGCATGGTTACTAACAGAAGTCCCACTTAATTCACTGAGCCAATCAGAACCAGGCTACTGCGGCACTACATGTCTGTGATTGGCGCGTAGAACGCCGAGATACTGGGTGTCTAAACCATTCCATCGCTGACCACGAGTCAGTGCTGCATGCAGATATCTTGTCACGAAAACAACCGGGTCTAGCCCTACGTAAACGAGTATACTCAGGACGAAATGTAGAAATGTTAAACTGGGCTCCAGTAGCTGGCTGGCTGTTAATTGCAGCACAAACGTATGAGACCTTTGCTGTAGCTGAAGCAGATGGAGATAGTAACTACCGGGTACATCGTGACAAGGTCATAGGTCAACAGACAGGAGGTGTTTTGGTAAAAGTCTAGAGGTTTTGGTCTGAACTTATAGACGTCCTTCACTCCGCGAGACATCCTAGGGAAAGTGTTCTCTCACGGGTTGGCAACAATGTGGCGGACATCCCTGCAACAACTACAGACAATTGCGCAAAGTCACTGGGTACAGACACATGATTTTTGGTGGAAGTTTTAACTCTCAGCATCTCGCTGTTCTACCAGCTAATCACAGACGTGTAGTGTCGCAGTTAGCTTCCTATGATTGGATCAGTCAGTTGAGCGACGTATTTACACTCTACTAATAATAATGAAGCATGGCTGCAGGTGTGCAAGTAAAGTATCGTTAAAGATTAAAAACATGCTCTGCCCGTGGCTTACACAGCCAGCTGGGATATTTTACCACGTCGTTAATTCGCACGGCTGCTTTCACGACTAAGCCAGCCTCCTGCGTCGAACATATAAAGTGTCGTAGCAAGGTATCGACTTAAGTTTATTTTTCCCGCAAGATTACTGGCACTAGCGATGATGATGAAGATGATGGTGGTTGTGTATTAGCAAAGTCCCTGCAGTATAAAATGCCATTCTGAAAACATGTCGCACACAACACACACACTACATTATGAATACATATCGCACACAACACACACTACATTATGAATACATATCGCACACAACACACACTACATTATGAAT
>PNEQ01052015.1:0-23385 GCA_003012365.1 Medauroidea extradentata
AAGTTCACTCCCCCCCCCCCCTCCTCAACCACTGCAACGTGTTTCCTCAGAATTTTCCTATTGCCAATTTACCCGACTTTTTTCGGCACGCACTTGTTCTGCCAAATATTATCCACAGAAAAAGTTCTGTCTCGAAGAAACAGTTTTTAACGAAACTTGTTCGCATAAGCGTCAAACGAAACCAATACGTTACGTTTTTTTACAACAGTTATTTGCAAAAAAAAATGAAAAACAAACATATTTTCAAAACTTTCAATTTTACGCGATATATTACATTAATTTACACCAATGCCAGTATTTAAGATGTAGTTTTTGGTATCAGATCAGTCTTTAACTTCTCTATAACCTCAACTATACTTCCGCTCATGCTACTATGTAAATATATGTTCTTTATTCAGCCAATCAGAGCCTAGGCGCTGTAGACGGCGTCTTCCCGGCGACAGGTATTGGGTTTGTCGCTCGTTGCTGACGACGGACACAAAATAAATTATGAGGTTGCATTTTAACACGCATACAAACAGAACTGGTGTAAAGAAGATATTAAATAATATTTGGTAGTAAAAATGTATTACTGAAAAAGTATATAGGCAGTTCGGGATAAAGTGAATACTCAAAAATCCCCACTTAAGTTCTATTTCCAGCCAATTCGTACCTTTCCGTGAGTAACGGCCAACGACGGGAAATGTCTAACCACTATGGACACGTCACTTGACGTTTGCGCGTGTAAGATAAATTGTGCAGTCGGTAGGAATCTATCCAGTTTGATTAAATAAAGTTTATTAATTATATAAAACACAATTATTGCGGTATATGTTCCTTTTGTTTCAACATTGTTGTATTTAAATAAGAAAACACGCGTGGAACTATATTTCCTAATTGCGCTGCCAACCATACAAACAGCAAGGTATCTAGAGTTAATATTGAATTGTATGCAGTAACGGCTAGTGATATTTTTTAAAGGTTACATTTTTAGTGCTCACTTTATCCCGCACAACCTATATTAGAGTAAACAGTAGTAATATTCAGTATAAGTATGAAGTTTGTTATAATGAACCAGTGATGTTCCTTTCGAGTGCCCTAAACTAAGGCTAATAGTACTACAGGTTTTAAAAATATGTTTTCTTATGGAAGAGTTTGGCACAGGGAAATGTTCTGCCGCTAGTTTCACAGCTATCGCAAAGGGACCAGAAAAATACGAAACTGTAGAAGAATTAAATTTAAATAGACTTGGAAATTACAGAAGTCATTTAACTTAATTTTAAAGTGAAAATAAACAAATTCGCGTTTTAAACAATCAGCTAAATGAAACTTAAAATTGAGTAAAGGTCTATGATTGGTCAGATTGCGCCCATTAGCGATACCACCAGCGCTCAAGCGGCAGAAAATTTCCCTGTGCCAAACTTTTAACATTGACCTTTCTAACATGTAGTAGAATTAACCTTACGTTAACTTCGTGCTTCGCTATTCAACTGTTTATGCTAGTTTTATAACGGCGATCGCTTTCGTTACTTCACATCAAAACATAGGCAGTATCAGTAACTGAAAGATTAGAAACCCGCGCATCGTTTGCTGTGTTTCCACACGCTTAGCTCATTCCTGAGGGAGGTGTAAGATAACACAGAGGAAGATGCTAGTCATTAAGTTTTTTTTTTTTTTTTATGTTTCGTTTATCATAAACTTTTTTTCAAAGAAACTTGTAGCTCGTTACTGACACAAATATCTAACTAAAATAGTCTCCTAACTTTTTTTTTTTTTCAAGATTCAAATTTTTTATCTCTTGACATGTGGATTCGTAGGTGTTTCCCAATACCGAAATATCACAGGATATGATGCAAGTGACTGACGTATCAGTGGCGTGATGCGGAAAACAGTGCCTAGAAGATGTGAAACTCATGATAAATAACCACTGTTAAATCAGTGAAATTTAACCACTGAACTGAAACTTACAATACACTTGTTTCATTTAGTAATGCGCACACACGCACATTATGCATATATTGATATGTAGATTTTCTTCCGCTCTACATCTCCTGCTAAGTAACTCTATATCCTTCAATCAATGAAAGTAATTTTTGTCGGTCTAATTTATATTTATTTATTATCTCCGTGTGTAATTATTTGTCTTACTATTTATCTTACTGGTTACCTGCCTTCGTAGCTATCAATGTTATCAATTTGCTGTGTGGCTAAATTTGTTTGTTACAAGGCTATATACTACGGCATACGACCTATATGCCATTCGGGATAAAGTGAGCACTAAGGATTCAACATTTGAAAAAAAAAATCACTAGCCGTCACTGCACATAAGTCAACATTAACATTAGTTGCCTCAGGCCTTGCATGGTTGGCAGTGAATTGAGCCGGTTCCTATTTAAATGCAGCTATATGCTGATGTAAAATCAACTAAAATCGGCACAGTTACGATTCATATAATTAAATACTTTTTTATCAAACAATATAGGTACCTACTGACTGCACAATTTCTCTCACACGCGCAAACATCAAATGACGTGTCCAGAGAGGTTAGATACTTCCAGTTTAGCCGTTATTCGCGGAAAGATACGAAATGGCAAAAAATAGAAATTTAGCGGAGCTTTCTTGGTTGCTCACTTTATTCCGAACCACATAGCATTCGCCATACTTCATGAAACACAAAGCTTTCGCCTAACAACTCTCAGTAAATGCAACTGGTCTGCAGTCGTCCCTGTGTTCTGCATTTAGGAGGGTGCATAGGGCCTACTGGCAGTGGGTGCAGGGAGTTTCTTGCACCCAGTGATGCCGGTCGTTGCCGTAATCCGGGGGGAAACCCCCGGACCCCCTCCCCTATCCGCTTCAATAAGTCGTTATAGAAAAAACTCGGAAATAAATTTATTTCAACGATCCTGCCCCCCCCCCTCTTTGCCCACTTACAAGAATACCTTCTTCCGTAACTGCTTGCACCCTGCATTGCCCTGCCCTGCTTCGAGGAAGTGCGTTAACCTACATCCGACACAACCCACGCCCGTTCCACAGGTTTCTCTCTCCTCGCGCGGGCTTTCTACGGCCTATGACATACGTCGCCTTTCTTTCCGCGAGAGCATACTCACACGCGTGAGTGTGGACATACCGTGGGGGAAGAGGTCATCTTATCAAATCACACCTCCACGCTTATGCATCACTAATCATTTGCTCGCGATATCATTCGCTTCGTTTTCAATTTATAGCCTCCTTGAGCCGTATTACCCATTATATTAGTAATTCGTAAAAATATATATTTATATTTTCCGTATCTTTTAAAAACTACATTTTCTAAATTTAAAAAAAATCTTTTTTGTTATAACGTATCGATACTTCGAATTCCATATAGATAATATTATTAATACTGGTAACAGTACTGAAAGTGATAATTTACAGAAATTTTGCTTTAATTTTCCATAAATTATTTTCTTTTAAATTTATTTAATTTTTAAATACTAAATGGTGCAAACTGTCATTAATAATAGTTTTATTATTTTTTTTTTCCAGTAAATTTTAGTTGGATACCCCATTCTGCCACCTGCCCCATTGTTTACCTTACACATACAGTACATATATGTGTGTATGTATGTATATATATATATATATATATATATATATATATATATAACGCACAATTCACCAAAGTTTCATCGCAATTGAATGAATGATTTAGGTACGCTTAGGCACTACAAACAGACATTCGTTATGTATAGGGCTGCATATACATATATTTTATAACAATTTCTAAATTACAAAAAAAAATTAAAATATTACAAAGCTTTAATGTTAAACAAATGCGTTCGGTATAAGTCACCAATTTTTACATATGCATTAACTTTCTTTTCTGAAAATGCGATAATTTATTGATAATTTAAAAGTCAGCCAAATATATGAATAACAGCGTCACCAATGTTGATAAAATGTTATGGAAGTTATTAGTTTATAGCAGAGTAATCAATATATTTTACTAGTGCGAGATGATATATTTAAATGTGTGTTTCTAAATAACTAATCAAAACAATATATCAGGAATTCCCACTCTCATTGCGATATCTCGCCTCAAAGGGAATTTTTCCATGACAGCTTAAATTTACAGTTTTTCTCATAAATCAGGAAATAGAGATACTGTCTTACTTTTAGCATTGTCAGGGAACAGTTAATAGTTTAAAACAATTTTTGTTATTACCGCTGTAGACACTCGCGTGAGATGTTTTTTCTTGTATGCTGTTTCTCATTACAAAGTAATGCAGACAATAAGGTGAATACAATTCCAGAAAATCTTTAACTCTTTTCTCTACGCCCTGTCGTGGCAAAAATTGATGCTACGCGCATTGAAATGGTAACTGTCGAGAGAAATGTCTTTTTTATCCACTATATGTTTTTTTTATAGCAGTTGGTTTTAGTGTAGTCGTTAAAACGGAAACATGCAAAATATAACTTTAACAAGACATTACGCAAAAACTACAAGAGATAAAAAAATTTCAAAAGAGCCAAATTTCGTCACATTTTGTGTCTAAAATAAGAAAAAAAAATATCTGGTACAAATAAAAAGTTAAAAAACAAAGTGATGAAAATTGCGGTGGACAGCGACATTGAGGGTCGGCTTCAGTCTCCATATTAAATCATTTTATGTTTTGCTCTTATCAAATAAAATGTGAAATTTGTTATTATAATATTAATTCTATTTACCTTGCGCTACAATAAAAGCTTCGCAGTTGAACTTTAAACGTATATTTAAGCCATAATCAGTCGAGCAATTTTTGTTATATTCTTCATTTGGTGGATTGATTACGATTTAAATATACGTTAGATGTTCAAGTGCGACACTTTCATTGTAGCACAAGGTAAATATAATTGATATTATAGTAACAAATTTCACACTTTTCTTCTCAGAATTTCATAAGAGCGAAAAATAAAACTATTCAATATGGCGACTGATGCCGAGCCTTAACAGATGAAAGTGGAACGCCTTCAAGTCTTATAGTGCGGACAGCTAAGGGCGACATAGCTTGCACATCACACCTCACACTAGCCTCTAAGGACAAGTCACTTACTGGCGTGCTGTCTTCTGGCCGACTACTCACCTCTATGAGATATTGTGACCCTGTCATCTTACGACATAATACTTAAGTTAGGAGTGTATTGTACAAGCAGGCTGACGGCAGGATTTCCTGGCCCCTATGTAAGTAAGTCTTCGGGACTCCTGCCCTCACCATTCCAAATTCATATTTTTGTATTTAGTTTACCGTTATTTATCATGTTTTCCGTTTTCCAAGTTACATATCAAGTTATGTACCTTCCAAATAAACCGCCTGAATGCAATATTAAAGGGCTAAACATTGTTATTCGTGAGTATAAGAGTATAAATTATTTCTAATAACATGTTTAAGGCCATCATTTATGTCAAACAATTGCAAATAACTCAAATATATTTTTAACCACATTCTCTGAAAAATTTGAGACTGTGTACAGTTAAATGATACACGATTTTACCAGAGTGATTTTTTAAATAATTTACCGTTTGTTAGCGAGAATTTATTTTGCTTTCATTTTGGCTTATTTAGAAAACAAAATATGTGATATTTCAGGGATAAAAATCTAAATATCCATTTGGTGTACTGCAACAGAAATATTCAGATACATACGATGATTAGAGACCCTTGTTTTTCGCGAAAAGAATTTTGCCTCACTTTGTTTCCGTGCCTTAGTGCACATCTGTAGTTCTGCTTCGTGGTCAGTTATTGGATATTTGAACTGTCACGAGTCTTGGGATTCTTCAGGCAACTCACAGACGTGTGGTGTTGCCGGAACGATATTGTAGTTGGCTCAGTCAAATCGTGTAGTGTCGCAGTAGTCTTATCCTGATTGGTGAAATCAAATTAGAGATGTCACTGCACAACACACATGCTACCAATAACCATGAAGCACAGCTCCAGGTAGGAACGTCAGACGTTGAAACAAGCTGGTGAGAAAATATTTTCGCAAAAATCAAGGGTCCCTCTTCACAACAAAATATAATAGCATATCGCCACCTTCGCTGAAAAACCTCGTAACTCCATTTCTCATATATTAATCAAGGACGAGAGATAAACTATCCAATTTCCCCCACACTGAGAAAAAAAGACAAATTTTTGTTGAAGATATACAAAGTTATATTTCTTTTATTTACAGTTAAGAATATTTCTTTGGAAATACCTTATGAATAGGCATGGCTTAAACTTCAATCTTCAAAAAATGGACTTAAGAGGTTTTACAATTAATGCTCGGTTTCCGTTGCCATATTGAATTTTATTATTTTTTTTTTTTTAATTCCGGTAATAAAAATTTTAGATATGCGATTATACCACAAAATCTGTTTACTTTGTACTACAACTCAAGCATGGCAATTGAGCTAGTAATGTAGCTTTAGTTAAGTCGCTATCAGTCGTGTGAATTATGAATATAAAAAAAATATTGCCACACAGATTGCGGCGTAATTATAAGTTAGCAGCTAAATCGCAATGTGTGTACCGTAGCACAAAGCAAGCAGAATTTGCACTATAATCGCACATTTAACATTTGTCTTATTATAATTTAAAAACAACGAAAAATTATAACATTCAGTAAGACGACTGGAACAGAGTCCTAAGGTAACGAAATCCAACCTTTCATTCATTCTCAGCAGCAAGAAATTAACCTTCAAAGATCGATTAGTACCAGAAATGGGTGTACATTCACGTACGTAATATTCTTTGAATATTGTTAAAAAAAATCACGCACGTCGAGACTTTTTTCAAATAAACTTCTATCGTTAGGAACAACTGATTTTCGTGAAAAGTATTTTGCAAGCGTTTATTTCAGTGCCTTACATGCACATCTGCAGCTATGCTTCATGGTTATTAGCAGCGCATCTTTGTGTACAGGCATCATTTATCTAACTATGTCAATCGTATGGAACAGCGCCGAAATGAAACGGTGGGTGAAACGGTACATCCCCGAGAAAACCCGTCGATCAACGGCATCGTCCGGCATGATTCCCACATGCGATAATCCGGGGACCAGCCCCGCCGGGAATTGAACCCGGATTGCCTTGGAGGGAGGCGGGAGGTCTGACCATTCGCGCCACAGCGGCCCCGGCTTGGCAGCTGGTCTCGACCACAAAGCACGTAGATACTTCATTGATCAACAGATGTATCAATGCGCAATATGTAATGTCAGTGATTTTTTTATGGAAACAAATTGTGCACTACTTTGTTCCAATGCCTTATGCGTGGGGCCCGGTAATTTTCGCGAAAAGATTTTGCAACACATCGTTTCAGTGCCTTACATACGCACCTGCATCTCCACTTTGTGGTCAGTGATTGGATGCTGTAACACCCAGCATCTGGAGGTTAAACCCGCACATCACAGACGTGATGTGTGGCAGTTATCCGTATACTAATTTATCCGTATACTAATTGGCACATTCAAATGAATAACAACTCTGCACAAAAACACTCTGCCAATAACCACGAAGTTGAGCTGCAGGTGTGCACGTAAGACACTGAAACAAAGTGGGGCAAAAATCTTTTCGCGAAAACTACCGGGCCCTAATTATATGCACATCTGCAGCTTTGCTTCGTGGTTATTGGCACAACGTATTAGTGCAGGCGTCGCTCATTTGACTGCGCCAATCAGAACGAGGTTACTGCGATACCACAAGTCTGTGAACAACAGGTAGAACCCCGAGACTGTGACCATGAAACAGAATCACAGATGAGTAGGTAAGGCTTTTCATCAAAAACCACTGACTACAACAGTATGAAACTATTTCTTCACACCAAGAAAAGAACGTTATTTTAAAGGCAGTTTAGGTGTTGCATTTGCAGCAAATAATACCTTCAAAAGTTCGGGCGTAAATAAATTTCCTAACATGAAGTCCACAGACCAAACTACGACGAAAGTTTGTAAAGAAAAGCACCTGAAAAAAAAACTTGGTAAAGAATTTCAGTAGCGTAATAATTCCAACATAAATTCGATAAAATGAAACGTGCGTGTGGATGTGTGAGCGCGCGCACGCGTGCGTGTGCGTATTTCACAAAATGTAATATATTATACATGCCTTCGGAATAGTGTCCATCCAAAACAAACAATTTCATATTCGCGAATAGTCGGTTACCATCGGTAAAGTTCGCATTTCAATTTCTCCTATCCAACTAACGCTAATAGTTGCGGAAATTTTCTTTGCCAAATTTGACCATAAGAAAATATATTATCTTCTTGTAGCAAAGTTAATTTTAACGCTATACAAAGTGGTTATGTTAAATAACCTGTTAGGGTTAGGTAGAATGACTATACAACATGACCAAGTTTGTTGGATCAGTAGGTTACACTGAAATGAGATATTATGGACAATATGCTACAATATTTAAACACACACAATGAAATTCCTGTGCACTTTTTAAGAAATCTGGAAATGATGACAATTAAATTAATGTACGGAAAATTTGAAAAAATACAAAAGGACTGTTGTGTGATTTTTATATATGTTTTAGCATATTGCCCACAATAATTTCACTGTAAATTATTTCACTCGAGTAAGGAACTTGGTTCTTGTTATTACTATGTTCCCGAAACTTGCAAATGTTGACTTTGGCATGCTGCTGTGGAAAAACTGTGAGAGCTAAAAAATATTTACAAGTGGTAAATGTAATCAGAAGTAACGTCTATAAAACGATCTCTATGTAGTGCAAATATACAATTATGCATTTTGCCACGTGAACGTCCTTAGTTTATAAAATGGGCCGACTCCCCTCTAAGTTACCGTCCTTGTGTAAAAGTTGTGTGTAACCGTCTCTAATGGCCTCTCTTTGGACGAGACGTAAAGCCCAATAAATAAATAATATCAAGTTACATCAAAGGTACCGGCACGTCATTTCGCTTCTGTATGGCTGGCCATTCTGATCAAGGGACGTGACAAGAGTGTGGTAGCGCAGTGCAACGCGGCGAGGCCTGCCAACCTACTTTTGATAGTAACTGTATACCCAACCGTGAGACATCGTCACGTCTTCGCCTCGCTGGCTTTCCCCTACCTCCCCCGCCCGCTCCATCCATCTCATCATTTTCCTTCAAATCAACCGCTGCACTTCATAACCTCAACTCGCCCGTCGCACAGCAATTACAAACCCGTTACTCTCAGTGATACTTATTAAGGCTCGGTTTCAGTCGCCATATTGAAATGTTATTATTTTTCGCTTTTTTGGAATTTTTAAGAAGAAAAATCTCAAAAGTGCGATTATAACTCAAATTATATTTACATTTTGCTACAGTACAAACCTTGCGATTTAACTGTTAACATATAATTACGCTGCAATGTGTGTGGCAAAAATTTTATATTCATAAATTGCCCGACAAATTGTGTCCTAACTATACATTACTAGCTCTATTGCCATGCTTGTATTGTAGCTCAAGGCAAATATAATTTGCGGTATAGTCGCAGATTTAACATTTTTCTTCTCAAAACTCCAAAAAAGCGAAAAATAAAACAATTCAATATGGTGACTGAAACCGAGCATTAATACCAAAATTAGTTGCTTCGTGTTATTTTGAGTTTTACCTCGTGGAATTTAATTCCAGTGTAAAATATTTCATTTCAGTAAAAATAAATAAATAAATAAAATATCGTGTACACAGGTTACCCGAGGTAAGATGTGTTTTCTTATGGACGAGTTTGGCACAGGGAAAATTTCTGCCGCTAGTTTCGCTGCTATCGCTAAGGGACCAGAAAATACGATACTGTAGTAAAATTAAATTTAAATGGGCTTGGAAATGTCAGAAGTAATTACACTTAATTTTAAAGTGAAAATAAACCAATTTCGCGTGTTAACTTATTTCGCAGGGACATCCATGGGAGATCCCGGGGAGATCCATTTAGGCTGTTTAGTATGTCCTATGGACATCGAAAAATATCCCCGGGATATCTGGAAGTCTACAAAATCTACGTTTCGGGAAATCCACGATACATCTCCACAGGAAATCCGTGGAATTTCCCATAAGGATCTCCATGTATATCTCTGCAGAATCTATATAGGAATTTTCCAACGTTTATGTCGTCTCAAAAACACTTAAATTAACTTTTTAATACTATTTTGAGTGTGTTTCAACAGCTATATTATTGTAATATTTGCATTTCTATATTACATAACCTCCTGAATCACGACACAAACCGTATCATTACAATATGCTATGGATATGTCTAGGATATCTTGTTCTGTGTGGGTAATTTTGTAGACTTGGAAGTCCTAACGACGCACGAGGCGGTTATAGTAAGTCACAAGGTTAGCCTGAATGTATCAAACATTTAGCTTTGAACACGTACAGAAAGTAACCCAAGTGAAGTACGGTAAGTCAGGAGAGATATTTATCAATAACAGGGATAGCTACTGTTGCCAACCAAAACACGCCAAGTGGCGCGAAAAATTACTTAAGCACTAGACATAGTAAAAAAAAACTGCAACGACGCGAAGTTGAATTCACTGTGTACAAGAAATCGAATAAAGAGATCGAAACGAATATTAAACCAAGTAAAAATTTTAATGCTGTAAAAAAAGTTATGCTGTTACCGTCGCAATAAAGGGCTGTTAGGGATAAAGTGAGCATTCAAAAAAGCCCTGCTAAAGTTCTATTTTTAGCCAATTCGTATCTTTCCGCGCGTAACGGCTAACGAAGGGAAATGTCTAACCTCTTTGTACACGTCACTTGATGTTTGCGCGTGTGTGATAAATTGTGCAGTCAGTATATAAATCGATACAGTTTGATGAAAAACGTATTAGTTATATATAATACAATTACGTCTATTTCAGTTGATATTTTTTGTATTGTTGTATATAAATAGGAAAATACGTAGAACTGTATTACGTAATTTCGCTGCCAACCATACAAGCAGCAAGGCAACTACAGTTTATGTTGAATTATACGCAGTAACGGCTAGTGATATTTTTCAAAGGTTAGATTTTTAGTGCTCACTTTATTCCGAACGACCTATAAGAGCAATATTTAACAATATGACACAAATATAAGGTTAAGTGTCTGTGCAAACCTGCCCAATTCCAGCAGCTTCCTTATTATAAACACAATACATCCGTTACAATGATACAAGTCCACTGCTGTGAACTAATAAGTTTTGTAATCAACCTTAAGGGCGTTCAAGTGGGGAAAAATGCATAATTTTATATTTGTATAAAATAGTGTTAGTTTTGTAGACATTACTTCAGAGAACATTAACATCTAACGGAAAAAAATTACCTCATCTAGTTTTCCCGTAATGTCACTTCAAAGTCAAAATTTGCATATTTTTACTTCATACAAAACTTGAAAACCAGTAAATATAATGAAATGGAAAAAATCTCATCAAAACTATACGTCACCGTCTACGGCTTGAAGCATATACAAACACATTATAAAATATTTCTGTGTTTAAAATAAATTTCTAAAAGTACCAAAAAAAATTTAAATTTTGAAATTTTTTATTTAACATTAACATTTTTTGTAACGGGTTTTAAATGCTACAGGCCATAGACAGTAACGCGTAGTTTTGATATGATTTTTTTCATTTATTTATGTTAACTGGTTTTCAAGTTTTGTATGAAGTAAAAATACGTAAATTTTGACTTTGAAGTGCCATTACGGGAAAACTAGATGAGCTAATTTTTTTCCGTTAGAGGTATATGAACTCTCAAGTAATGTGTACAAAACTAACACTATTTAATACAAATATAAAATTATGTTTTTTCCCCACTTGAACAACCTTAAGGGTGCCGTCTACCTGCTCGTTATAGAGGCCCGAAAGCGACGGAGCTACAAGCATGAGCTTGAAACAAGTATCATATGCCGCTTCCGCCAAATCAAGCCAAGCACTGAACTAGCGTGAAAGATTCCCACCTATCTACTTTGTTAAGGACTTTCAAGTGGTGACAATATCAATTTATTGGTGGAAAGTGTGTGGAGCGTTCAATGCACGATTCTGAGTTTCCCATTCATCCGGTTCGTACATTTTAAAGTATGGCAGCTATGTTGAATGGCTTAGCAAACATGTTTTTAATTATCACTGTTTCTTAACGACATTCCGTCCTTTTCCTAATAGTTTTTTTTTTCTTTTCATTCATTGTCACATGTATAATAGTTTCGAAAAAATATAGCCCAGCTCATTACAACGCATTCGAAGCACGTGGTAGGTATAAACATAGTGGCTGCCTATGGAACACTGCACCTGACTGTACAGTATGCAGAGCTCGTTAGAAACTGTTACTGAAACTACAATTGTCAAAGAAGTTTAATTTAAATTGTTTATGAAAGTGGAATGTCTATAGTTTGTAACACTGCAAAATTTCCTTGAACTGTATTTATAAAATGTTTACAATTATTTAAGTAATTGAGTCTTTATTTCTGGCAAAATAAGAAAAGTACTTCCAATATAGATGTTCTAAGAATGTCATTTTGCGAGAAAAAAATTCTTCAAGCTTGTCCGTCACTTATGCTTGTACATAAGGAATTACTGTCTTAGTAATTTTGTATTAAACAGTTGTAGAATTTACAGTATAAAAATCCGTTTCAATAAAAACATTTATGTCGGAAACACACGTACAGTACATACAACTAAATATTAAAATTATGTAAACAAACTTATCAACACCAAATATCTAAACTAGTTGCAATAAAACATTAGTAAAATACATAAAATACAAAGAACCCAATTTCATTTGATAGTAATTCAGAACTGTCGTACGTAAAACTGCGTTTGGTAATTCCGTGCCCAAATGTACAATGAGGAAGTGGTTAGTGTTACCTGTTACAAATGTATTGTCCTATGCACGACCAGGTTGGATCGGGATTGGAGACCAGCTAAATTAAATAAAAGAAATAAATTAAATTTACTGTCCTAATTTATTTCGACCTTACAACAATGCTCTACAATAATTATACAACACTTATCTAAATTTCATTCACAACTATGTAGATCAATATTTACATATCTAAAATCCCCATTCCCTGTATACTGGTAATAAATGCCTTTCTCTCTCTCTCTCTCTCTCTCTCCACACACACACATACACACACAAACACACACACGAAACAACCTTTGATCATACAGATCACTGTTCTCTTAAAACGTATCTTTCCAGAAATCTCTCGCTATTTATACAGCAATAATCTAATCTCGTTCATTTCGCACACATAAAAGCACCCGTTCCACCGCAGCACGCACTTGCCACACTGACACAACTTCATTATCCCGCGTCGCTCCTTGCCGTCGCCGTCATCCCCGACGTCAACTGCCGAGCCCGCCACTAATACACACAGGCTAAACCCCACAACAACTCCCTCTTGTCGGCCTCCGTGGAGTGTATTTATACCCGCCAGTGAGGACGCCCAGATTATGGTGAAAACACAAAGGCGCGACAGAGTGAAATGACAAAGGCGATATGCCACAAAAATTTTTCTAGTTTCTCGTTGTATCGTCTTTACTGCGAACACTAGTTTGGCTGCCACGCAACAAATACTGTACAAAAATATATTACGTGTAAATAGTCCAATGCCACTACTTACCAAACTCTACTAGGACAAACACAGATGTTTACACAATATCAATTTTACTTTTTGTTTGTTTGTAATATATTTTAAATACCCACTAACATTCCGAAACGTGCAAATTAACCCACAATTACACGCTTGCTTAAAAGGTTATGATTTGCTTATGATTACCAACAAAATCCTCTCTTAAAATAAATTAACGCAATTTACTACAAATTCACTGGTTTCACCAACATTTGAGCACAAAATTAAATTCCTACTCGAATAAAATCGATATAAGTTCGATTTGGAATTCGCGTTGCGTTCGCTAATTCTGTAGACCTGACGTCACAGAAACCTCTCGCTGATTGGCGGACATCTTTTTTTTTTGTGTGTGTTTGTGGCGGTGATCGTGTCGCTTTTGTCACGTCTACGTGCTTTCACTATCATTCTCACCACTCGAGGATGGGGCGGAACACCAGTTGATGCAATGCCAAGTTGAAAAGTGTTTGTCTAACCTTCGATGGTGGTCTAGGCGCGTGCTCTTCAAGGACGACTTAACGGCAATGGCCACTGCTCGACCTCCAGTCAGTCCGCGACGTAAACAGTAAAGAACGGAGTCAAGTTCATTAAGTTGAAAATTTTGTTTTATAGGCTTTATTACTAGGTTATGTTATACGTGATATTGAACTACAGTAACCAAGACTTTCAAATACGCCAACGAAAAATATTACGTGGTCCCAAATTTGGGAATTTTGTACGGAAACACGTATTCCCCCTTCCTCCACTTAAAGCGGTGTACCCTCCCCCGGAATAATTAGGATATTAAGGTGCAAAATTATAGTATTTAAGCAGTTGCCATGTGGGGAAAAAAGGGGGGAGGGCCTGGACCCCATTTCACTGTTCTACCTAGTGTAACTCCAAAAATATGGGTAGGGGTGTCTTGGGCCCGTTGACCTCCCGCCAGCGTGCGACCCTGGTAACAGGAGCCAGAGGGGCCGGGGGGGGGGGGAAGTAAATGGTATATATCTTCTCGTCACCTGCACGCGCCCGAGTGCTATCTCGTTACAATAAGCAGTAACGGACTGAGATTTTTTTTCAGAGGTTTATTCAAGGTGCTTAGTTCCTAGTGAACCAGTAATATGACAGTACGAAAGGAAGGGTGTGTGTTGTTACAGGGAGAAGCGGCCATCATGTCTCGACTGTGGCTGATCATCATATGTGCAGTCTTCATGCTGCCCTGCGTTCTGCCAGCCAGCAGATACGTGCCAAAGTGGAAGAAGCAGGTATGCCCTTACATATCCTCACATACATACATTAAGTCCTATGTGAAAACCTCACTGCTAGAGTTAGGTAGCTTTTTTCAGTCGTATGACCTTATTTATTCCGTCACAAGGTTATGTAAAGACTCGTGCAAGCAATGAAATAATCCTACTTTTATATATATTTCTTACATATTTTACTTTAGGTGGTTAGTGATAAACTAAGAACTTTCGAATGCAATACTGTCTAGAATAATAGTTCAATAATATGATCATTGTGACTTCCGACAGCAAGTTTTGAGATCGGTACAGTCTACACACTTTGACTGTTAGAAACAGGATGTTCTATTTATATTGAAAATTTGTTGGGAACCATAAATTTAATTAAAGGAAAAAAATAATTACGGTTTCAAAAGTGCACAATTTCGCCCAAACCAGCTATGCATGTGAAATCAGCATTTTAAATCTTACCAACTAAGGGGCGTAACCAGGACTTTTTACGAGGAGGGGGTGAGGTACGGAATATATTTTTGTTGCAGTGTACTTAATACGTATCCCTACATACATACACAGAATAATAATTTTATTAATTTTTGTTTTTTGAGTATTACTTTAGTTATACTTCAGAACCTCCGTGCTGTAGCGAAAAATGTGACGGTTTCCTCAGATTTGCGGGTGATTGGGGGGAATGGATACATCCCGATAAACCTCCTACCCCCTGGCAACTTCAATGTACCAGCTGTCCGTCTTCTGTTTGCCCGGATGTAATAGGCTACTTTAGTAACATATCAGGCACGGCCGTAGAAGAACAGGTCTGGACACTCGCCTATCTAACAATGTATTTTGCTTGACCCCCTTGTTGTTTGGCTGTAGTTCGTCAAGTTACCGAGAATGTTGTACTTTTTGGCGCTGTAATCCGGGCGGTCGGACTCAAACTCCGTCCACATTTTTCCATTGTTAAATTTATAAAGTAAATAAAGATTGCTGGAGCCTTATCTTAAATTTGTGAGCGAAGGAAGTATTTCATAAATTGATAAAAATACGTTTTGATAAATTGTTTATCTTAGTGGAAAAGAAGTGGGCGGAGTTTAGTCCGACCGCCCTAACTGAAGCGCCAATAAAACACAATATTCTCGGTAACTTGGTGAACTACAGACAAACAACAAGGGGGTCGAATTTCCAGATGAGTGTCCAGACCTGTTCTTCTACGACCGTGATATCAGGTAATTAATTACTACAGCTCTGTGAAAATAACAAAGAGAAGTGTATGAAAAATAATTTAACAGCATGGGGTAAAACTACTTAATACAGTAATGTTACTTATTTGTACGTTAAATTAAGTGTTTCTCTCTTTTAAACATATTATATTCATAATATAATTTTTGTTCTCATATTTAAATTTCAATAATTGTAAATAATATTACATTTTTGTTCATTTCATGCATTATTCCTGGTTCATAAATTCAGTACATAATAATTTAATTTAATTAAAACAAATTGTCACTTTGTATGCCCACAACTTCGGCAAAGGAATCGTTCGTCGCATTCGAGTAACCAAGGCATACGCCATACGGCACCTGGAAAGAATGCCGTATAAGGTTATATATAGTGCAATACAGATGCTGCAGGGAAGACAGAGGTCGTAACGCCTGCTTAACTGCATGTAGGCTAGCCCGCCGTACATTAGTGTGTTGCGTGACTGATGACTTCTCTGGGAAAGGGGTGGTAGGACGGCAAAAATCAATAGATAAACGTACCGCGCTGAGAAAAAATCTTCTCGCGACAAGACAAAAAAAAAAAACACGTAACAATAGATTTTCGTATGCAAATGTGCTCGTATTGTATGTTTTTTAAATATGTTGATAATATCTGCTGTGAGCTGAGGTGGAGGGTGGAATTATAATGTAAAACAACTGTCACATATTAGTTAATTTTTACGTACATTCTGATACAGTCTCTCTTTTTTTTCCTGAGTATACGTTTTCTGAGTAAAATATTATACAAATTTAACTACAATTTGAGTGAGTAAAAGTTTCTTCTGGTATACATGCAGTACTTTGGTGGAGGAAGGGGGCGATCATCTTGATGCTAATCCCCTTTTTTCTCCAAATCCGCATCCGTCTCTGGTAAATGACTATCATCCGAATGTTATTATGATCGTTGAATAGCGCTGCTCGTTCAAACTACAATAAGACTTTATGCGTACCTTGCAACGTTGCTTTGTTATTTATAATTACCGTCAAATGTGGATACTTTAACTGCATGAGATAACATCGGCCGACACTAAATATTTAATTTGGTGCTATTTGGTGAATAAATCACAAACTTTATTAAATGTATCAAACTTTAGGGTTTGAATACTTAACTACACGTATTTACTTCTTCGTCAAATGGTCTAAAACAATAACCTTGAATCAGCCAATGGTATCCCTGCAGTCAAAGTATCTACATTTAACGGTAGAAATGTTAAAGGTATTTCCACAACATCTTGTACCAGCAAACAATGCCACTATTAATGTACGTTTAACAAAATCAGTTATACTGATCCAAAGCCTCGAGTTCACAAAAACCAAAATTTTGTTTCCCGTAGAAAAAAAACGCTCAGGTCTAACTGGATACGAAACCAGCGGAGTCCTGGAGTGGAGGGATGTTGGTGAACATTTAAAGGCGCCACCAACTTTGAGCGGCTTATCGCTAGGGACCCTGTATTTTTTTTTTTTTTTTTTTTTTTCACGAAAAGAATTTTGCCCCAGTTTATTTCAGTGCCTAACGTGCACATCAGCAATTCAGCTTCATGGTTATTTGCAGCGTGTCTGTGTGAAGAGACGTGTCTTATTTGACTGAACCAATTACAAAAACTTTCCTACAACAACACACGTATGTGATTTGGCGGTAGAATACCAAGGCTCGTGACAGTTAAAATATCCAATCGCTGACCAAGAAGCAGAACTGTAGATGTGCACGTAAGACACCGAAACAAAGTGAGGCAAAATTCTTTTCGCGAAAAACAAGGGTCCTTACTAGAGACATGAACTTTTCGCGAAAAGAATTTTGCCCCACTTTGTTCCAGTACCTTATTTGCACGTCTGCAGTTCTGCGTCATAGATATTGGCAGCGTGCCTTTGAACTGTGACGTTTCTCATTTGACTGTACCAATCACAATAAGGTTACTATAACACCACACGTCTGTGATTTGCGTGTAAAACCCCACGACACACGAATGTCAAAACATCCAATCTCTGACCATGAAGCAAGTCTGCAGACGTGCACACAAGTCACTGACACAAAGTGAGGCAAATTTCTTTTCGCGAAAAGTTCATGTCTCTAGTCCTTACTTATCGCGTTTAAGGATTGGAAGCGAAGAAGCTATATCGGCAAGCTTGAAGCACGTATGAAATGCCGCATAGATACGAGCCAAGCGTGCAATATTCCCACCAATTCATTTTTACTGTAGGACTATAAGAGGTGATCATACAATTTTAATGGTGGAAAGCTGGTAGAAAAATTCAGTACAGATGATTCAGGATTAAGTTTGGTACTGAAAAATGCCCTGATACTTTCCGCTGCATGTAAACATAAACATTGCCATGTGTTTTTATTTGGATAGGCTTGTACAATGTTCACATCTACATTAAATTGCTCAGATACATGTTATCTACTATATCTACTCTTTAAATGCACTGGTGCTGAATATATGCTATACTGATTAGTAATCTCAGTTATAAATACCTGCGAGTTAACGTCTTATAATACTGGTTTCTGTGCACCGACTCTAATTGATGCAACACGCATTATTGTCGCTACGCATCTCGTAAATGCGTGCATAGGATATTATAATTTTTAACTCAAAACCGCCACTAAAACTCACATGAGACACAAAATTCAAGAATTCAAGTTCCGTTCAGCATACTGCTATGAACGACGACGCACTTAACAGAAACAATAAATAACAGAAAAACAGAAAAAAAATGCTTTTTCTAATTCCAGATAGGCTGGCGATCCTAAAACATAACAAATTACAGATTACCAATGACTTCACATCATTTGGCAATTTTATTCATAAAAAGGAATTTCTGATAGTTTTGTATGTGTTGATTATAAAATCATACTTACTCAGCAACTGACAAACACAATGACTCGACGTGTTTCCAAGCGAAGCTACGAAAATCTAAATCTGATGCTACCTATCGGTGAAATTTTGTACTACCTCCGTAGCGCGGAGCACTAGCGGCAATGTACGACAGTTGATCTTCAGCGGCACGGTTGTGTCACTTTGTGCTGGCGTTAATTAAATCAAATTATACAGTCACTGGGTATGTAAATAAGATCACAAATAATTATTATAAAGTATATTTAATACAAGAGAGGTCGATTGCATTTGATATTCTTTCACGAATGCTGTATTCAAATAAGAAAATACACTGGACTACATGAAATTATACGTTACCAGTCAGAAAAGTTTTTTTTTTTTCTATGTTGAAGTGTTTCTGAACAGTGTATTAATGAGTGTAGTGTCTTAACAATGACGTTTCACATACACGCTTATTGTGTCAATGTACGAAAAGAAAAAAAACATTTCTGACAAGGACGTAATGTTGTTAAGTCACCATCCTCATTGAAAACAGTGTTCCCAAATCTTCCAACGCAGCTGAAAAAAACGGTATTTTCGGACTGTTTTACTTGAAAGTGTACTAACTAAATGTATGCGAAACTCAGTAGAAACGTGCACTGAACTTTGCTACAGACTTTCCAACAATAAATTATAAGACCACTGCTTAATGTCCCATAGAAAAATGGATCGGCGGGATTTGCGCACGTTAGTTCTGCGCTTGCCTTTGGGCGATGCGGCATTTGATGTGCGCTTCGAGGTCACCCTTATAGCTCCGTCGCTTCCGAGTCTCTAATACGCAAAACCGCTCAAGATAGGCAACTCCCTTAAGAGGGTGTGGTACATAATTCAACGCTAAAAGCATTAATTAATAACTGTAGGTTTCTTGAAGCCAATTTTCGAAAAGTAAACAATAGCAATCCTAGACAATAATTTTAGCCAACACTTTAAACAAAATAGTTTCCAGTGTTACGAACTTCTGAGGCACAATCTCTGACGTCGGAACCTCGTGCATCTAACTGCGGCGCAAGAGATCGTGCGTAACGAATTAGTAATTCTGGATAAATATTTACTCATAAAGTTGGCGAATATCATTTTCTAGGAGTGTCACTGAGTATTTTATCCATAATGGCTTTAAAAAAAAACGTAGAAATAAATTGATGTTTTCAGCGTTTTTTTATCTACTACGCACTCTTAATACGTGTGCTATTGTTGTTCTCGCTCAACTGCTTCTGGTTCTCAGACAAGAGGAAATACTCCAAGTTTACAGGCGAACATAAGAACAACGTTTCATTGACTCAAGACATGTGAAAGGTCTAGGAAACAAGTGTGTGTTGACCTCCGCCAGTCATGTACCGTTCATCGCGGGGTCAGGTCGTATCTCAGACCGTCGAGCCACACAGGCTGACTTGCACTCCTAGAACTTCATCCACCTCCCCTTCCTTCCCCTACGTTCTCTTCCGCTCCCCCTCCCCCCGCAACATACTTCCCCTCCTTCACTACACGACACAGTACTCCCGTGCACGCAACTATTGGCCATCCACGATAAGGTGAGCACTGCGTGAAGTTTTCTTCCTGCCGTTTAGCAGATACCTTTACTATATTTAATGAGAAAAACTCACATGTAATTAAAAACTAGTGTAAATATTGTAACACTCTCAAAAGTTAATATATATTGGCCCAAATAAACATATTTTTAATTAATCACAAGTTCTGCTGAGTGCTCAGGTTGTAGTGAACAGCCTATAGCACAAAAGAACAAGAGTTCCAACTCAACGTTATTAACGGACAACCTACGACCTAGAGGCACAACAACAAGGGGAGGTGACTGCATGTTGCCTCCCCCCCCCCGGCCAACACCATTTTTTCTGCTTAAATACAATAATTTACATGTTAGTTACTTTAGTAACGTTATATGTAATTTAATGTCATTTTGTGAAAGCAAAACTGTAATCGGTTTTCACAGTACAGCGGCGCGATACGCCCGACGCTTGACGCCAAAGACAAGTTCCTGCCACGTCTTCATAATACAGCGACGAAATATCGCCGACAGCAAGCGACGCGAACTCCTGCTGCCATCTTTTACCAAGATAACTGTAAACAGTTTTTTTTGAAGAAACATGAACGAAAAATAAAAGAAATGATAATCTGTTTATGGTCGCATCGATTTAAATTAATAAATATAAAAAAAAGAAAGCAAAAGTTAAATTTCCTACTGAAAAATAAAGTAAGACAAATATATTAGTTTATTTTCAACGAACTTATGCTTTGCACATATATAGATATTTTAACAGAATGTTATTAATATATGGTTGTTTATTTGTTTCTAACTTGAAAAATACGTAAAATACGTGGACAAGTTTTAAAATGTAAACAAATCTTCTTCTTCGTAACGGTCGCCAGCGATAAGCGTCAGATCCAATTTCAGCCGCTAGTGCAATGTTCCCGACGCTCTACGCTGGCGTCAAGGCTCTGATTGGCTGACGCACGACGCTAAGCGTCACGTCGCTCTATTGTGAAAACCGCTATAATTGCCAAGATGGTGACCAGCTCTTTAGTTTTGCAGTGGTTTCAATTTATTTAACGCAAATTAATACATATATTAAAAATTCATTCTTACAGTTTTAACACTTATACATCATCGTTTGCATCTGAGTTTTTCTGTTGCAATACACCTTACGGATTTTCAAATTTTTGCCCCTGAAATATCACATACTTTGTTATCAAATTAAGTCAAGAAGAAGCAAAATAAGTTTTTGCTAGCAAACCGTACATTATTTTAAAAAAAAGATAACGCTCTTGCAAAATTGTGTAGCGTATGATGGTACTCAGTCTCAAATTTTTCTAAGCATTTGGTTAAAAAATATTCGAGTTATTTGCAATTGTTCGAAATAATGAAAGATCGTGGCCGTAAAGAAGAAAATTAGAACGAAAATTACTACGATTATACCTCTCCCCCCCCCCCTTGGTTATTTGAGTTGTGCCTATGCGCGAGATTGTTCTCTTCAGTCACTTGGCCTGCTGTTGTCAATCACCAGGACATGTATAAACGCATGATAGCAGGGTTTAAAGATTATAGCAATGAAAATAAGAACCTATATATTTTTTAACAATTGTTCAGTATTTGACTAAATACGACGTCCACGCACAATCTTTACGCACAGAGAACAAGGTTTACTACAGCCAATAATATACTGGGCGAGTTAGGACTGAGTGAGATAATTTTGCGTGGTAATAGGGAACAACAAACTGTGTCAGAAATGTGTTTTCCTAAAGTGAGTACAGTGGGAATGATGCTACCCTGAAAATATACTTTGTTAATTCTGTACTTATTTATGTACAAGTAGCACTGTGACAGTGTGTACCGCAACTACGCTGGTTCCAGACAGAATTATGTACTTAATATCACAGACAGAGCCCGTCCTATTTTTCATCGCAGTGTATGTTTACGTGCATGCCCAATGCACAGTTTCAGTCACCGCGCATTTGAAGTAAGCGAGCAGGATTGCCAATATTAATTTCATTTCAGTTCGTTCATTCCCTGTATATCTCTCACACTATCACTATCTCTCTCTTATCTATTCTACTGGCCATGACATGGTACGAGCAGTAAATGACACCTCATTGGTAGAAACTCGTTCTATTGCAGTTAATTAAAATAATTGTAGAACATTAGCTGCCACGCACCTTTACGTAGCTTCCTAGATAAACTGAGTTTTGTGCGAGGCATAAAATATACGCAGCGCTAAGGGTGCTTCTGACCGGCGTATGTATTGTAGTATCATCTAGCCGCGCCAGCCTCTTGCAAAAGTGCAGGGCTCCGGTGTTATTCTTTTTCTTACGTAACTTTAAGCGGCAACCATGTAATTTTATTTTTGGTAAGTATTATTTATTGAGTTGACCACATGTTCCTGTATTTTTGTTTGACTAACAAGGTTGGTGGTTTCCCCAGATAGGATATTATAACAAGTGGGTTTTAACCATTTTGAGGGGTCCGAAACATCATATATGTAATAAGCGTGCAGAATGGACCATTAACTAAAGTTCACGTAATTTTATTAGAAACACAAATGTGATGTACGGTAAGTAGTTTCATCACAAAAGGAACAGCAGCATTTTTCAAGCACATGTACAAATCCCCTTGTGAATATACACTGTGCTGAGCATGACTGGCTTGTATGTTGCATATCTCCCAGGAGTACTATGTAACTCCATCCCACCTACTTATACCGCCTTTCCCACACAGCAGGTACATGTTAAAGGGCGTGAAAATGGAGAGGGTTTCTGTGTTCAACCCACGGTCTAAGAAGGTAGAGGTCTTGACACTGAGGAATAAAATGTGACTCCTTCATGTCGCCGAGCGCTAGTAGTAATTTGGTGGAAGATTTGACTTGTTTTTGTATTTGGCTTAGCTTAAAATGTGAAGTTGTTACCGGAATTGCGAGTATTATATCGAAGAAAAAATGGGAACGTAATTTTGTATTGGAACAC
>PNEQ01052016.1:0-23383 GCA_003012365.1 Medauroidea extradentata
GTTAACTGGTTTTCAAGTTTTGTATGAAGTAAAAATACGCAAATTTTGACTTTGAAGTGCCATTACGGGAAAACTAGATGAGCTAATTTTTTTCCGTTAGAGGTATATGTACTCTCAAGTAATGTGTACAAAACTAACACTATTTCATACAAATATAAAATTATGTTTTTTCCCCACTTGAACAACCTTAAGGGTGTTCTGTGCGATAAAATCATAATTTTATATTTTAAGGCTCGTCATCAGTCATCATATTGAATTATTTTATTTTTCGCTCTTTTGAAATTCTGAGAAGAAAAATGTAAAATTTATTACTATAATATCAATTCTATTTACCTTGCGCTACAATAAAAGTATCGCAGTTGAACTTTTAACGTATAATTAAACAGTAATCAGTCGAACATTTTTTATATTCTTAATTTGCTCGACTGATCACGGCTTGAATATACGTTAAAAGTTCAACTGCTATGCTTTTCTTATAGTGCTAGGTAAATAGAATTGATATTATAGTAACAAAATTTACATTTTTTTCTCAGAATTTCATAAGAGCGAAAAATAAAATAATTCAATATGGCGACATTTGCCGAGCCTTAAGAAATAGTGTTAGTTTTGTAGACGATACTTGTGAGGTAAATTTTCTTTTACTAAGCAATTTTAGTTATCATAGTTTTCTCATAACGGTGCGTCAAAGTCAAAATTTGCTTGTTACGCTGTCATGAAAATAGTGAAAACCAAATTACCTACTTATATGAAATAATTAACTGTTAACAATCATCCTATGAGCTACGTAATAAAGAATTTAGAAACCCACAAGGTAATATTTTTAACTTAAGAAAAACAGCAAGCGTACAAGGAAAAAATTGAAAATTCAGCAATTTTTAAAATACAAAAATTGTTCACTGTAAGTTTTTTCTAATGTTTTGTTCTATAGCCCATTGCATATTATTTTATTTAAGTAAGTCAATTGGTTTTCACTATTTGCATGGCAGCAGAACATAAACATTTTTACTATGATGGACCGTTATGAGAAAACTATGAGAGCTAAAATTGTTTCGTAAGAGCAAACTGTACTCACAAGTATCACTTGCAAAATTAACACTATTTCATAAAAACATAAAATTATTATTTTATCGCACTTGAACACTATTAACGGGGAGTGTAAGACAATTTTATTCTTTTCAGTTTTTGAGTCATGACATTAATTCAAATTGTATTATCTAAATTTTACTTTCGACAAAGAATATAATACGTTCTTGGTAAACTGCTCGACATAAATAATAATGAAATCTTTCATTAGTTTGCGTGCAGAATCATTGAAAGAGAATTATAAGTTAACTTTAAAGAATTCTCAGAAATGATTCTGCGTGGCAAATTAATGAAAGATTCCATTATTCTTTATGTCAAGAAATTTACTAAGAATATAATAATAGCCTATGCTTTGTCCTGGTGAGTGAAGAGAGAGTGAAGGCATTTCGGTCAGCACTTATCATCGCTGTCAAGCGCTGATACGTCCCTGGCTCTATACTGGCATATCATAGACGTGTTGTGTCACAATAGCATTATTCATATTTTTGGAGTGAAACGAGAGACGTGTCTGAACAAAGATATGCTGCCAATAACCATGAAGCAGAAGCAACCAGTGGCGTATCGTGGTGGTATTCCAAATCATGCGGTGATAAGCAGTGACTAACTATACTCAACAATGAGTTGTCATGTGGGACCATTAGACTTGTAGGAGCATTTAGACTCTTCTTCCAGTAGCGTACAAGAGGCAAGGAACATATACTCTAATAATATACCTCGGTCTGCATAACACGTGTTTATTGTACATGACAGGTAGGCAAAGTGAGCGAATTAAGTTTTTTTTCTATGTGTGGGGAAGAGGGTGGGGTGGGATGAATAGAACACCGATCCCCGTCTTATAAAGTGGGGTATACATGGGTCCTTCTCAGAAAAAAATTGATTTTCAAATTGCAAAATGGTGATATTTAAGCGTTTTCCGTATATAAATACAATATTTAAGCATGATTCAAACAATAAAAATGTTTTTATCAACAGCTAAAAATCGCCTTTTATATTTTAATAAAAACTATAAGAAGCTTTACTTACAAATACAGTGGATAGCATTCCGCCTAAGATATTGAAAAATTAATAATTTTTCAGAGGGGAGGGGAAATCACTTTCCCTTGCAGGGTAAGCATTTTCATGACAATAGCCAGGGAAATATAATTACGAGAGGGGGAATTCCCTGGCATCCCCTAAACCAACCCCCCCCCCCCAAGGTTGATTCGCACACTGGGTAGGCACATTGAGTCCACGTGCTCAAAGTGTATAGCCGGAGTTTATATTGCATGCCTTGGAACACGACCATGGTACGCCACAGGAAGCAACTGATGTGCACGTAAGTCTGTGTGGCACAAAATGTAGCAGGAATGTATTAACGACCAAAGCGTGGTTCATGGCATCCCTTCAGGCATGGCCGTCTTCAGCAGAAGGCCGGAGTCTTGAATGTGGCAACACTGCATCGGGGGCCTGCTGCTTATCACTTCTTGGCCAACCTAGTCTCTGCAACGTGTATAGATGCAGCTTTAGTGGCGTGTACACGTATACACAGACTAGGGCAGCCAATGAACGACAGGCAGCAGGCCTCCGGCGCAGCGTTGCCACATTCAAGACCCCGGCCCACTACTACAGACGGCAGCATATACCCACACCGCACCTGGAGGATATCTGCGAGATGTAGAGAGGGAGGGTGAAGGGTGGCAGGAGGGGAAGGTGGTATCTCACCTGCAGCATCTGCAGGCCTCCACACGCCAGAGAGCCATGACGAATGGACCACGACTGGGCTAATGATGCGCCCCGCTGTTTTAAACCCACACCGACACGCCCCCCACACTTCGAGCACCAGACGCCGGGGCAATAATCATACAAGTGCCTCGCTGCCCCCTCTACCATCCTCCTTAGGGGTCATGGGTCACACGAGGAACCTCTTCTTTTCGGTAGCAAGCCAGACTTTCTGTAAAAAAAACAGGGGGTAACCTTACAATAATATAACAACCACTTACCACTCCTTTAAAGCTTGGAGGGAAGGGGGGGTTGTGATCCTCCCCTTGGAAAATTTGGATTTCAAGGTTAAACCTAGTGCTATTTTAGCAGTTTCCGTAACGAAATATTAAATATTCTACTAGCAAACGTTTGTAATTTTTTAAAATAATTTTCTTCCGAAACTAGTCACGAAGGGCTACACCTATCTCTAACCTCCCCCGTCCCCCCAATCCTTCCAAGCACCATGGCTTGACCCTGTCCTTCTTCGCGTAGATATTTTTGGGGAATCTGTATTTAATCTTCTTTACATAGTGCGCCTGATTTTCATGAAAAATATTTTCCTCCACTTAGTTTCCAGTGCCTAGCGCGCACATCTGCAATTATGTATCGTTGTTATCGTGTAGGTAGTAGAGTCCCTAGAGCTTCTGGATTTTTTTGAAAAGAGTTTTACACCAAATAGTTTCAGTCATGTTTCAATGCCTTGCGAGCACAAATGCAGCTCTGGTGGTTGGAAAATAACTAGACGATCTGAACTCTCAGAGTTTCGGGGTTCTGACTGCAAGTCGCAGACGTGTGATGTCGCAGAAAGCTTGTTGTAGTTGGCACAGTTAAATGAGTGACACCTCTGCACAAATACACTCTGTCAATAATCATATTTTAGAGCTGCAGCAGGGGCAAGATTTATTTCGGCAACGGTGACCTTTTTGCATATTTATTATTAATTAAGCATGTAAAAATTTAAAACTGTAGTCTAATAGTAAAACTTAAGTTTTATGTGCTTAAGTTAGCATTATTTAAATAACAAAATACAAAAAATTAATTTTATGCACTTAAATTCTATATTCCAGGGGGGCATTTGCCCCCATCCCCCTAAATGATGGGTACGTGAGTCACTGAAACAATTTGTACTGCAAATTTATATTCGCCAAAAATAAATGGCTCTAGGACTTACTTATTTGACTGTGGAAGTAATAACAAGGTTACTGCGACACCACACGTCTGTGATTAGCGAGCAGAACTCCAAGACGCTGAGTTATAAACATCTTATCTATGAACATGAACCAGAGCTGCAGATGTGGACGTAGGCCGGTAAAACCAAATGGTGCAAAAAAAATTTGTGCCAAACTTGAGGCTGAATCAGTCATTTGAGAAACAGCATAAGTCAATTTTCTACCAAAATGCGTCGTGGGATTTGTAATTTTGTACAGAAGTAAATACATGTATTATTAAACCACATTAAGCGTCATTTGCGACTGTAGCAGGTCACTGAAATATTAGTTAATTTGAGGAATTCTTTATTTCATTGACTACCTCTGTACACAATTATAAACCCAACAACTAATTTTGGTATAAAATTGACTAAATGTTGTTTCTTAAGTGACTGATTCAATTGGAATACGTTCTTCTTCTTTTTACTTAAACAAACAGCAACACATATTCATACCAAAAATGGGCAGTATAATCTTCCATTTTTCGCCACACGAGTAAATAATCATGAATTATTACTGGAGAAGATGAAATGTAGGCCTAAATACAAACGTAACATTCTTTAAATGCTAAGAAGCACGAGTATTTCTCGGATTTATTCTATATCAGGTTGAACGTCAAGAATGTATAGTTTAGTTCCATGTCACTATTTTGATTGTACAAACAGTGTTTTAACTCACCCTTGATGATAACAAGCCAGTAATAAGGAAATAATTTGTGCTCTAAACTTACCACGCCGATCTATATATACAGGAGTGTTAAGAAAGTAGATGTGGTAAAAAATTTTCCCATACGTCAGTGGTAGCATTCCTATAAAATTGTACATAATTGTCAAATATATATTGATGTTACTATACTTGTATAGTGAGAATGCTCAATATTCGTTCTCTTTACAAGTTGAAGAAGGAAACGTGTTCTGCAGAGTGTTTCAAAAAAATGGTAACTGAAGAAACACACTGTAATACGTATACTATACGGACGTGTCAGCAGTTCAGTTATCATTTTTTTGAAAGAACGTGCATAATGTGTGAGGATTAGGGTGTTCAAGGGGGGGGGGGGAAACAGTAATTTTGTATTTGTGTGAAATAGTGGTAGTTTTCTGTAAGCGTTACTTGGGAGTATGTTTTGCTCTTACAGAAAAGTAGCTCAACCAGGTTTCCCATAATGGCACTCCACAAAGTCAAAATTTGCACGATTTTAGTTCTTATAAGATGCAAAAAACCAATAAACATAAATAAATTAAAAAATTCTCACTGCAACTACATGTTAGGGGCTACTGCTTGACCGCTTTCAAATCATTTACAAATATATTTGTATTTAAAACAGTTCTGAAATTTTGAGGTTTTTTGTCTTATTTATTGATTTTTTTAAATTCAAAAATTTTTTGTAATGCATTTTAAAATATGTGAAACAGTATCCCGTGACATGGTGTTAATTTTTAAATTTATTTATGTTCATTGATTTTTTCGGCTTACAAGGACTAAAAACGTGCAAATTTTGAAATCGAGCTGCCATCGCAAGAAAACTGGATGAACTAAATTTTATTTGTAGGAAGATAATTCACTCCCAAGAAACGTATATCATAATATTTCATACAAATACAAAGTTATGATTTTTCCCCATTTGGACGCCCTTAATAACTTCCATATTTAGGAATTTTCACAGTGCACTTGCGTGGTTAGAAGCATATGGAAAATCAACTGTGGCCACTATGTGTGTAAGACTAAGTAAGAAGTCTAGGTTGCTGTCAGATAGATCCGCTGCATATTGCTTGGTGGCTCTTGTTGGGCGGCCGTATACAGGGTGTTTCAGAAATACTTTTACAAACATGGAGGGTGGGTTCCTTACACCAAAACAAAGAATAAGGTCCGTGTAAACATTGGCCCGGGGATACCTCGTTCTTGAGTTATTAACGAAAGTTTTCTTCAGTGTGTTGCAAGGTAACAGGAATTAATGTTGTTAGATAATTGAATGATGTTATGAATAGAAGTAGGCCGATGCCCTCATGTCTGTGCCCTATGGTGGATGTGGGAGTATCTGACATGATGCGACAGTGCGAGATATAAAGTGTGCGTGTGAGTGAAGAAGCTAATACATTTCGAACATTTACCGTGAGTTTCTGATATTAGTATCTATGGAACTGTTTCACGGTAAATGTTTTAAATGGCATCCTCTTGTTTCTTCTCACACATGCACACGTCAGGTCATGCACTGTCACATCCTATCAAATACTCCCACATCCGCCATATAGGATATAAATGAGGGTATCGGCAGACTTGCGTCCATAACATCGACAACGGCATTACGTTTACTAACGGGACCAAGCAACACATTGAGCTAAACGTTAATTAATAATTTCAAAAAGAAGAATTTACGGACGTATATTAATATGGACTTTTCCCCTCTTTTTGGGGGGGTTAGGAATACACGCTAAGTTTGTGAAAGTATTTCTGAAACATCCTGTATACAAGATAAATCACGTTATTCGTTGAGCGTATTATAGTAGAACTAACGATACCCTGAAAATATATTACAAAATTCAATTTCTTTAGGAATAAAATCAAGTACACTGTTGTTATTAAGCTGCGATATGCCAAAATTATCAGATACCAGGTATTTTCTTTTTAATTTATTCTAAGTGAACTAAAACTTTGAAGTTTATTTTTAAGCACCAACTCGCCCACGAATTTTTGTTTTGAATTTTTTTTTTTCATAAGCTATCATTATGCAAAATTAACTTTCTTTATCCTGCCTCATCCTTTGCTTGGGCTAGGTCCGTGGCGGCCGAATGGTCAGACCACTCACCTACAATCAAGGCGTTCTGGGTTCGATTCCCGGCGGGGTCGGTCTCCACATGTGGCAATCGTGCCGGAGGATTCCGCTGGCCGGCGGGGTTTCTCGGGGGTATCCCGTTTCTCCCCGCTCCACTCATTCCGGCGCTTCTCCATTGTACAGCCTCAACCAGTGGCGGATCCAGTATTGCGAAAAGGGAGGGGGCTGTGCCTTAAAAGGGTGTATACATACACCCGAAGCCAAAAGCGGGTGGCCGGGGGTCCACCCCCGGGAAAATTTTGATTTTAGAGGTGCAAAATGGTGCTTTTTAAAGAGTTTACACACAAAATATTTAATTACATAAGTAAGAAAATTTTAAAATAAATTATGTCTTAAAAGTATATAGTGCTAGTAATAATAAAATTAGAAAAAAAATTAAAGAAGAATATAAATCAGACCTTAAAGGGAGGGGGCGGGCCTCATAGATCCCCCTAAACCCGCCCCTTGCCACAACGCACGTCTTCCTTCAGGGTGAGCAGATACATAGGGGTACACTTGCCCTTGGATATAAGGCCGTTCACGATAAAGTGAGCACTGTATAAAGTTTTCTTTCAGCCGCTTCGCACCCATCTTTACTATTTTTAATATGAAAACTTGTATGTAACTAAAAACCAGTATAAACGTTTCAATTCACTCAAATGTTAACATCTATTGACCCAATAAAGCATATTTTTTATTAATTACAAGATCTGCAGAGTGGTCAGTTTATAGTAAACAGCCTATACCCTCCTCATGCGGTATTTGTGTATTTACCTTTGTGCAATACTCAGGACGGGTGTATGCTACTCTGTACAGTGAGATGTTCTGTGTGTGTACGACTCCTAGGCTAGGTATGGTCGTGCGGAGCTCTCTGGTAGCGATGGTGCAGATTAGCGGAGTGGTCATGATTTACAGCGCGCCGTGCACAGTCGGCATGCAGGTAAACACCCCCTCCCCTCGCCCACCTCCCACTCATTTACCAAACCTCGCAGCAAGATGGCGCGAGGAGGGAATAAATAAATGTGACGGCGATGAAGCCTTGGGCGCCTCTCCGCGTCGGCATCTTAAGGGCGCGGTTAACCTCAGTTTTCAACGTCTTGTTTTATTTTTATATTTGTACCAGATATTTTTTCCTTATTTTAAACATAAATTGTGATTAAAACTTCCATTTAGAAAATTTTTGTTTCTCTCATAGTTTTTGTGTAATGAGTCGTAAACGTCAAAATTTGTACTTTACGGTTTTATGTACGCCACTAAAACCAACTGACATATCAACTCGAAAAAATTCACAGTATATAACATTGTCGTAGGCTATTATTTGAAATATGTAAAAACAAAACATAAAATATTTTTGTATTTAATAAAAAAATGCTGAATTGTTCATTGAAAATTTATAAATTTCAAAATTTTTTTAGAAATACAAAAATATATTTTTTTTTTGTTTTTATATGTGTCAAATTTTAGCCTACAACATTGTTATACACAGTGATTTTTTTTTTTTTTTTTTTAGATTTGGTATGTCAGTTGGTTTTAGTGGCGTACATAAAACCGTACAGTGCAAATTTTGACGTTTACGACTCATTACGCAAAAACTATGAGAGATACAAATATCTCCTAAAAGTAAGTTTTAATCACAATTTATGTCTTAAATAGGGGGGGGGGGAAATACCTGATACAAATATAAAAATAAAAAAAAAGACGTTGAAAACTGAGGTGAACGCGCGGCCCTTAAGTACTTCTCCGAAGAGTATTGGAATACGGAAGTGAAATAGCCGATAGGACAGCGAACTCAGTCACACACGCCAGCAAAATGGCTTCTCTGGCCAGCAACATGGAGGATAAGCCTACGGCCAATCAGCGTAAGGCGGCTGCCGTGCTATATATCTATATACAGGATGTTACAAAAAGGTACGGCCAGACTTTCAGGAAACATTCCACATACACAAAGAAAGAAAATAGACGATACTGACATATGTCATTACCATGGTAGAGCTCAATTCCTTACATCTCGTTAATACGCCATACTCCAGAGATACATCAGCGCATCAGGGATTCCATGATGCATGTATCCTCGCTCACGAAGTCATTTTGAACATTTCATTTGAGAACGTGTGTTACGTAATGCTGGTACTGTCTGTTTCTGAGTGCTCTCAGTCCATCATTTCATGTGAGTTGAAGAGACGCACTGAAGTCACGATTACCTTCTTTCACGTCGCCCACCTGCCGGTGATCCTAGGAAGTAACGAAACATTCCATTGGATAATTGGAACAGTGTTTGTACGAAATGTTTTTTACAATAACATGTAGTGAGAGGTAATGGAAGAGGCTCTACCATGGTAATTCAGCGTTCCCGGACATATGTCCATATCACATATTTTCTTTCTTTGTGTGTGTGGAATGTTTCCTGAAAGTTTGGCCGTACCTTTTTGTAACACCCTGTATGTATGATACATTGCAACAAAAGTAAACCCCCCAAAATAAAAACGAGCAACGCCTCTGCTGATTGGTGCACTCAACTAAGACACTATGCGTACAAATACATGCGGCCAATAACCAGCCGGTTAACCGTGCATCGTCGCATAATGCACGTGTTTTTTTTTTTTAGAGAAAACTGTAAATTTTGGGCACTTGGGCTAGTTGAACTTTTTTTTTTTTTTTTTTTTTTTTTAGAAAAGTGTGACGTACTAGGTAAAATTAACACATAAGAATCTAATGAAGGTGAAAAAAAAATGTATGCAATTAAAGTGTACTCATTCCTATTCTTCGAATGTTTACAACCTTTTCTTTTTCGTATGGTTTGGATTTCGATAACAAAGTGTCTTGGTGTGCTTTTTGTAACGCATCAAGAGCAGAGCGTTATGAAAATATAATAGAGAGAAACTACAGCGAGAATAAAGGGGCTGTCGTTCAAAGACAGGTAATCCCAGGGTTCTATCTTGACCACGAAGAAGCGCTCAGAGGGGATGTCCGGAACCTCAGGCTGCAAGGGTTGTTTTTCTCTGCGGACATGCATATTTATGTACTCGGGGTAGAGGTCGGCCTGTCTCGCCAACCCTTGAGGGTGATTTCTGCGGTCCGCCCACATTAATCCCGCTACAAGGCTCTGCCATATACAGACACGTGCGGTCGCTAACATATAAGGGTGGGGTGTTGGGGGGTTGCAGGCTTTTTAACTCCACCACAGCCCTGCAAGACCTCTGCTAGAGGAAAGGCGACAGGGAAATATTATTATTTTTTGTGTTTTCTCGTCGTGGGGGGAGGAGGGGGTGTCACGACGACCCTTGGCCGGACGACGTGCAGGATTCGCTCCGCGGCCGTCGCGCGCAGCGGGCAGAGACAAAAGATTAACACCCCCCACCCTCTAGTCTCCCTTGTGCCGACCCCTCCCCCTTTTTCTTGCTGATGAAAAATTGTCGCTGGTTAATGGGCCCCTTATTTGTAAATGTCGACTCCCCCACTTCCCCTTCTACTCCCTCGGTGCCCCAGCGCCCTTCCAACGCCGAAGATGCGCCGCATTGCCGGCCGACTAGATATCACGCACGCACTAGAAGTGCAGACGATATTAAGGAGGTAAAAGCCTTTATCTATAACTGTAGGTTTCTTGAAGCCAATTTGCGAAAATTAAACAGTATCCTAGACAACAGTTATAGCCAACGTTTTAAACCAAGTTGTTTCCAGTGTTACGAACTCCTGAGGCACAATCACTGACGCCGGAACCTCGTACATTTAACAGCGGCGGTAGAGATCCACGCGTAACGAATTAGTCATTCTGGACAAATATTTGCTCACAAAGTTTGCAAATACCATTATCTAGGATTGTCATTGAGTATTTTATCCATATTGGCTATACTTCGAAGAAAGCGTAGAAATCAAGTGATGTTTTCAGCGTTTATTTATCTACCACGCACTCTTAAGGGTGAGTAATAGTCACCATCTTCAGTTTTTATATTTTGTGTCATAACTTTTCTTCTTGGTAATTTTTCGGATCTTTAACCTAACTACGGAGTAGAATACATATTGATAGAATTTTAGACATCATAAATCTTTATTTTCCGTTACTGATGTTACAGATCGAATTGCAGTTAAGAAGGTAACAAGAATGTTCTAACTTAAGTTCTATCTGAAACAACAGAAACGACAAAAAGACATTTCCTGTGTCTAAAATGCTATCAAAATGTATTCTACTCCGTAGTTAGGTTACAGTTCCAAAAATGTACCCAGAAGAACAGTTATGACACATCACAATGGTGAGCCGGGGGGGGGGGGGGGAGGTTGGTTCTAACACTCCCATTAGTCACAAAAAAAATCCAAATTCATTAAAAAATTAAAAGTTTTTTTTACCAATATAATATTTAATGGTTCGTTACGAAAAACTGACAAAATATCACTATTTAGCACTTTATATCCTAATTTTACCGGGCCCCAGGGGTGGTCGGGGTTCATTATATTATTCTCGGGTTAAATCCCCCCTCGTACACAAATCCTGGCTACGCCATTGGACTGTCACAATAACATAAGTATGATTGGTGCAGACAAATGAGATACGTTTCTGAACGAAGACACGCGGTCAACCACCATGAAGCATAGCTGCGGACATGCATGTCAGATTGTCTTCCAGACAACTACCCGCATTTGACTTCGTAACTATCCAACCTTATGCCTTCGTAACAGTCCCATTTTACTGAATGTATTAGTTACATAAGGTTTGTTTATAAGTGAGTGAGTGAGATTTTTGTCAGTGCTTAACATCGAGGTCTTTATCGCTGGTGAATTGTGGCATGAGGTGAGTATGGAGCAGCGCCGGAATGAAAGGGCGGAGAAGTGGGAGATCCGCGAGAAAACCAGTCGACCAACAGCAACGTCCGGTACGACTCCCTAATGAGATAATCTGGGGGCCGACCCCGCCGGGAATCGAACCCGGATGGCCTTGGTGGGTGGCGAATGGTCTGGCCATTCGGCCCACCGTAGCCACTTTTTTGGACAAGGAAATTGGGGTAGGCTCCAGGATCCGAAGATCCCGGGTATGTTCGGGCCGTGTCGTCATCCAAGTCGACCGACGACTACCATTCGTGACGTCATAAGCGAATCCAGAATGCCGTCCCCTATCCCCTTGTTCTAGAACCGGCTAAACTAACCTACTGAAGTCATACCGGAACATAGTATGTTAGTTGCACAGAGACTACACAGTAAAAACAATCCGTACTTTTACAAGGAAAATCTTGTAAACAAATGTCAGAACATTTACAGTTTCAGGCACTAGAGAATGCCATAGGTAATTTAAATGACTTCATTTTTCAAATGCTTGAGACGATTAGTGGAATATATTTTTATGAGCATGTTGTTCGATGTGAAACAAAATAATCTTTGAAGGCCTGTCACGTTTTACAAAGTTATTTATTAATTTTTTTGTGTCATATACAAATAATTGTAGTAAAATTAACAAGAATTTAGTTGTAAATATACAAAAATTGTTTATAAATGTACAAAAATATTTGTAAATATACATACACATTCGTACATTTCCAAGCATTTCCTGTAAACTTTATATGTTAGAAAACCTACAAAATTTTTTTTTAAACTGGTTTTCAAATATTTTTGTAAAAGTACAAAATTTTTTTACTGTGTAGGCTTAGAAGGGACTGGCAGGAACTGCTATGCCTAGGGTTGTATACTGGTCTTATAAGGTGCTAGCTATGCGAAATGCAGTATTTGAAAGGTGGAAGGGAGAATTTGAGGGAGGAGGGGTGTCGGCACGTCCTGATCGAATGAGGAAGGAAGGAAGACAGACAGGAAGTACAGAGGGTAGTGCGGGGCAGAGTACACTCGGGCCGGCCAGGGTGCAGCTCTTATCGCCGCTGCACTAGCATGGACTTGCTAGGGGTGAAGGAAGGGGTGGGGTGAGGGTTACCGGTAATGCAGCGCTTCCCAGTTTTTATGCGGCGCCGGAAGAGGAAACGAGCTCGGCCGCCGCATGGGAGCGCCCCCGTGACAGCTAAATCATAACTCTGACCTCCCCACCCCCCTCCTGGCCAACCATGGCTCCAGCCACCAGCAGCCCCTCCTCCCGCCAAGGCATTATCATAATCGTTACTGCGCACGAGTGGGGTCTACATAATCCCCACCCTCCACCACCCGACCAACCACCATCTCGATATCTTCCGACTCCGACGTCACCCCGATTAATTTTTCTTGTCGCTCGTTAAGGGCAACAGCAGCAAAAAAAAATTCCTGGGAATTGTTCTTTTCTCAGCAGCATGCGTGCTTTGTCGTTTCACCGTGTATATGTACTCGTACACTTTGCTTTTCTGCTTTGCTGTGGGACGTTGGTGGGTGAAGGAAAAATTCGCGATTTTAATGACTTGAATTGTCCTCTGCAGGCTCCTGTACTCAAGCCCCGACTGTGTGTCCGTTATCTGCCACTCACTGCAACAACAGATAATGACCGATGAATGAACAGACGGGCTTCAGTATGCATAGGACAGTGGATTCTATCATGCAGGTCATTGAACTCGCAATTTTTCCTGTCCCTAGACTTTGTTAAGGTCATGTTAAGGCGGCCGCCTACCCCACGCCTCAAATGCGTTGCAGTGTGCTCGTAAACAGGTTTTTTTCTACGAAAACATTCCACGTGCGCCCATTGCGCCAACGTACGAAAAGAAAACAAACTTCAGATAAGGTCGGAACCTCACTATTAGGACTTCACGCTCATTAAAAACACTGTTTCTAAGCCCCCCAAAATGGCTAAAATCGGCCTTTTCAGACTTCCGTACTACAAAATGTACTAACCGGATGAATGTGAAACTCGGTTGTGACCTGCACTGAACTTAGTTGCAGACTTTACGCCAATACAATTATTTGGTCACCGCTTAGTGTCCCATATTAAAAACCGTTCGGCGGGAACCTTGCACGCTAGTTCAGCGCTTGGCTCGTTGAGGCGACGCGGCATTTTATGCGCGCTTCAAGGTCGACCTTACTGCTCCGTAACTTTTGAGCCTCTCACGTGCGAGTAGACGGCACACTTAAGGGGGGGCCCTTGACGGAAATTTTTTATTGATTTAAACATTTTATAATTGTACGAGATGTGGTTTGTTTTGTAGACATACATTGTGGCTAACTTCTACTGTAACGAAAAATGTTTAGCCTTTGTTGTTATTTTTTTATAATAGTTCATCAAAGTCCAAATGTGCGTATAACGGTATTATGATTCAAAGGCAAACCAACAGACTTACCGAACTGAAAATATTCACATTGAATAACGATGTCATAGGCTTTCTCCTATATAGCCACAAAAATAATTAAAAATGTTTGTATTTAAAAACAATTTAAAATTTAAACCTAGAAAATTTAAGAAATTTTTAAAAATACAAAACAATTATTTTTTGTAGGAGAACTTATAGCCTAGGTCTTAATTATTCGGTGCGAACTTTTTTAGTTCGATAAATCAGTTGGTTTTTCTTTAAAACATAATACAGTTTATGCAAATTTGGACTTTTAAATGCCATTATAAAAAAACTATAAAAACCAAAAAGTTTTCATTACAGTACAATATGGTCACAATGTATGTCTACAGAACAAATCATACCCCGTGCAAACATAAAAATGTTTTAAACAATAACATTTTTCCGTCAAACGGCCCCTTATGTAAATATTATTAAAGCCGTGCTATTTTGTTTCTAATGTTTTTGCTATAATGCCTAAGTATGGTTTTAAGGTTAAACGAGAGCAGATATAAAACATATGTTTGACATTTTTTTTAAAATGTTTCTTGCCACGGTAGCTAATATTTCAAAACAAGAAATTATACTGTTTCGGCTAAAAACTCAATTAACCAGAATTCCGTTAGTCTAATTACATAATTAGCTAAAACATTAGTGTTAAATGCCTTGAAAAAATTATCCAATATGGAGAAGAAGATTTTAAACAAAACTTCCAAACTGGTTTTTATATCTGCTCTCGTTTAAGCGTAAAAATTAATATCACTAAAAAGTATAAACAAGAGAGAATAGTTTTAATATCATCTATATATCATCAGATTCAGTCATAATAAAATCAGTATTTATTATTATTATTATTATTTATATCGTTGGTGATTTTCCGCGGGATAGTTGATTGACTGTTTTGTTCCAATACTTTATTTCGTTACTCATGTGTTGATATTTGGATGGATGAATGCAACTTCTGGTAAATCAATACTGAATATTTGTTTTTCGTATGCAACAAAGTTAAACTGTGTCAAATAATTGGCACCAATCAAACACTTATAAAGTAAAACGAGCTTATAGTATTTTAGAAAATATTGCTGTGCTAGATATTTTATAATTATGTCGTTCACTAGGAACATATTTGAAATTAATCCCACAAAGTAAGCTAACAAGTGTTTTGTATTTTACAAGCATTGATACAATTGACCCATGTGGATTAGTTTCGTAAAGAAGCATTACCACGCACATTGCAACAAATTTGAAGCTCGTGGTAGACCGAGCCCTTAAGGGTGTTCACGTGGGCAAAATTCAAAATTTTATATTTGCTTGGACGTTACTTGTGACTAAATTTTCCACTTGTAGTAATTTTTTAGCTCTCATAATTTTCCCATGGCGGCACGTCAAAGTCAGTATTTGTAAGTTACAGGAACATAGGTTTAACAAAAACCAAGTGATCTTACTCGAATGAAATAATTTACACTGAAATTAGATATAATGGGCACTATGCTAAAAGATTTAAAAACACACAACTAAGTAATTTTATCTTTTTTAAAAATTGCCACAAATGAGATAATTTTTCATTTTCGGATTTTTTTTAGAAAAGTACAAAGGAATTCCATTCTGTGTTTCTAAATCTTTTAGCATAGTGCCCAATATATATAATTTCAGTGTAAATTATTTCATTCTGGTAAGTCACTTGGTTTTTGTTAATCCTATGTTCCTGTAACTTGCAAATACTGACTTTGACGTGCCGCTGTGGGAAAACTATGAGAGCTAAAAAATTACTACAAATGTAAAATGTAGTCACAAGCAACGTCTATAAAACTAACACTATGCCAAGAAAATATAAAATTTTGAATTTTTGCCACTTGAACGACCTTAAGGCGGCCGCCTGGCTGGTGCTCGAACTGCGTGCGGCGTGATCGGAGTTACGGTTTTTTTCCCTCAGAGACCAGTAAACTCGCGTCCACAATGCTTATCTACGAAAATAAAACACACTTCAAACTACACGTGAATGTGACTTTCAAGACACCACGCACATTGGAAGCATTATTTTAAAGACCTCAAACTTGGCTAAAATCGGCTTTTTCACGCGGTTGTTTCTCAAGATATGTGTAACGGATTTGTTGGAAATTGAGGTCTACTAGTACATTGGACTGTGCTACAGTGACGCGTTCAATAAAATGATATTGTCATCGCTTAAAGTCCCACAGTAAAACGTTACGGCGGGAACACTGTACGCGCGTTTACGACTCTCGGCGTAGAGGTGGTATCACAATACAAGTGCCGGCCAGCGTCGCTCTTAGCACCTCGTAGATTTTCGCCTCACACACACTACGACACCCTTCATCAGGCGACCACCTTAAGACGAGCTAATGCGTTTGACCAAGCCCGTCACTTTCTACACCACTGAACTTCCCTTGGATTCTTATAAAAATTATAAACGGTATAGGCTAATACCGGTAAATAAAAACACTTTCCCCACCAACCCACGATGTGGAGCATGCCAGTTATATTCCTTCATAAATTGTCATATTTTATCTGCGAACACATTTCATATGGAATACGTGTTTTTGTTTCCTTGTGTGCTTCTCTAGACTGCTTTCTCGACGAACCAATTTCTAATGTCTTCCGTTTAAAGACTGTTTTTGATGACAAGCAACGAATGCGCAAGAAGAATTCCTTCGCACTTGAGCCAATTATTTATGATCTTGTAATGAAACTGTAGAGTAAGACATAGTGAAATGAGTAGACGTGCTGGCTGTTTGTGTAATTTTATTCCACTCCTTCAAACAAACGATGCAGATAACAAGAGAAAGGAAAGGAAGACGTTATAGAGAAGTTCTCGAGGGGAAGACAGACGACAGTGGAACGCGATGCCCATAGAGGTGATGAGATAAATGAAAAGCAGCCAAGAGTGGACCTTACAACCCGCGGCCGATCACGGTCGTAGTAGACCAATAACATGCAAATTAGACGTACAACAGTATTCTATTATTGCATGTGACAAAAGACAGGATTGAACTACAGCCGCCAGGATGTATTTTCTTTCTTTGTCTTCAGGGGACCGAGCGCAAAAGCCCTAGCAATGTCATTTATACAGCAATGTTAGGTTTTTCTCACCTTCTATAATGACATACGATAAGACTTAAGTACAATGTGGCATCTACAGACAATAGTGTTTTACATTTCCTAGAAAGAAACTCTATCCTCATAACAGTTATTTGCTGGCATAGGCGTGTACGTACCAAGTTTGATTTTACAACTTACTGGAGACTCCTCTTAAGGCTCGGTTCCAGTCGACATATTTAATTTTTTTTTTTTTTCGATTTTTTGGAATTCTAAGAAGAAAAATGTTAAATATGCGATTATACTTCGAATCCTATTTACATTTCGCTACAGTACAGACCTTGCGATTTAGCTGTTAACTTATAGTTACGCCACAATGTATGTGGCAATTTTTTATAGTCATAATTTGCCCAACAAATTGCGATATAACTATACATTACTAGCTCTATTGCCATGCTTGTGTAGTAGCTCAAGGTAAATAGAATTTGCGGGATAGTCACCGATTTAACATTTTTCTTCTCAGAATCCCATAAAAGCGAAAAATAATATTAAATATGGTGACTGGAACCGAGCCTTAAGGTGCTAGATGCCGCACCTGAGGTAGGGTCTACAGAAACAAGCAGGCGATAAGGGCTATACTGGTTAGAGCGTCAATCGTGTTGCCTATATTCGCGGCGCGGAAAACGACGTGCTATGTATCTGTCGTTGGCTTCTTTACTATAGGCTGTTCACAATAAACTGAGCGCTTAGCAGAACTTGTGATTAATTAAAAATATGTTTCATTGGGTCAATAGACGTTACCTTTTGAGAGTGTTTAACGTTTACACTGGTTTTTAGTTACATACAAGTTTTCATATTAAAAATAGTAAAGTTGGCTGCAAAACTGCTAAAAGAAAACTTTATGCAGTGCTCACTTTATCGTGAACGGCCTATATGAGACTTTAAGCGGGGGCCCTAATTTTTTTATTTACGGAAAGTGATAGTAAAGCCCAACGCATGCTTCGCTATTTATGTTTTACAATTCTGGTTGGTACTTTTAACGTGACAGCAGTCAGGAAAAGCAGTTTTTGGCAAATTCGAGATGCCCCGAAACATTGTTTCTAAGCATTATATCTAAAGAACGAAAATAGAGAAACATAGTTTTAAATGTTTATTTTTTCGTAGATACAGATACCGGGTGAACCTTTTCTTTAAAATGTATTTCTTCTTACACGCTGTAAGACAGTTCATGCGCCAGCTATGCCGACCGGGAGTTTTGTAGACATTACTTGACAGCACATTTTTCTCTTACGGAAAAAAATTAGCTCAGCCAGTTTTCGAATAATGGTATTTCAAAGTCAAATTTTGCATATTTTTACTTCATACAGAACTTGAAAACCAGCAAACGTAATGAAATGGGCAAAATAACACAAAAACTACATATCACTGTCTACGGCTTGAAGCATGTAAAACCCGTTACGTAATATTTTTGAATTTGAAAAAAATTGCTAAATGTAACAAAAATTTTGCGAGTTTCAGGGAATTTCCTTTAAACACCAAATTTTCTTGTAATGTGTTTTTACATACTTCAAGCAGCAGCTCGCGGCACGTAGTAATAATGTGAATTATTTCATTTCATAATGTTTATTGTTTAATAGTTTTGTATAAAGTAAAAATATGCAAATTTTGACTTTTAAATGCTATTATGGGAAAACAGCTTACGATTTTTTTTGTAAGAGGAAAATGTGATCCCAAGTAGCGTCTATAAAATTAACACTGTTTCATACAAATATAAAATTGTAATTTTCCCCCCACTTGAACACCCTTTACACGTATTATTCATGCAGCTCCATAGATAAGCCTAGGTCACGGCCGTAGAAGAACAGGTCTAAACACTCGCCTGGAAACTTGACCCCCTTGTTGTTTGGATGCAGTTAACCAAGTTACCGAGAGTGTTGTACATTTTTGGCGCTGCAATCCGGGCGGTCGAGCTCAAGCTCCGCCCACTTCTCTCCCACTAAGATAAACAATTTATCAAAACGTATTTTTTATCAATTTATGAAATACTTCCTTCGCTCATAATTTTAAATCATGGCTCCAGAAATCCTTATTTACTTTGTAGTGTTAACAGTGGGAAAAAGTGGGCGGAGTTTGAGTCGGACCGCCCGGATTACAGCGCCAAAAAGTACAACATTCTCGGTAACTTGACGAACTGCAGCCAAACAACAAGGGGGTCAAGCAAAATACATCGGTAGATAGGCGAGTGTCCAGACCTGTTATTCTACGACCGTGACCAAGGTGTAGACTCCGGTGGATACTGGCCGCGACATGACAGGACATCGACGGCCGACGTCAACCCTCCAACCCTGCAGAGATCGTCACGCGAGCAGGGGGTGCAGCGGCGCGCGAATATTCAAATGAGAGGTGCGCGCAGGTGTCCGTTACGAGCACTGCTTAATAATGCAGCCGGCCAATCGCGTGGCACACAAAGGCACCCCCACCCCCTCCCTGCACTACCGTGGCGCCAGATCAAAAGCCCGCGAGCGCACGCTAATGGCATTTCCTACCGGGAACTCTGCCGACCTGCCATCCCGCATCGCGCTCGCCGAACAAACAATGGTGACGTCACGGTGGACAAAAAAATATATACGTACCCACCCCCGCACACCTCGTATCGCGCGGGCTTCGAGTTACACTGATGCGACCAATAAAACCCGGCCTCACCCCTTTGGTCCCCCCGAGGGAGGACAACCAACCAACCCCCCTGCGCTGTTACGACGTTACAACTTCGCAAATGCTATTAGGGCCGGGGAGCGGCGTACCGTAGTTCGTCAAATGGCGCGCGGGGGAGTATTTTCATAACAAAGGGGTTGAAGGGATGGTTGTATGGGGGAGGGGGTACAGTGTCGGGCCCTGGGGACACTCAGAGCTCAAACAGCCGCATTAGCGCACGGGGCCGTCTGTCGTGCGAGGCTACAGCAGTAGGGCGCTTATCGCAGACGCCTGTAGCTTCATCTACAGCCGGAACTCTCGTACCAGAGAATGTCTAACCCCTCGATTCAAATACACACAAAGAAATTCCTTTGTTCCTTAAAAATAATGAAAATGACGACAATTTACGTTAATTTTGGAAATATTTAAAAAGGACAAGAATGCTTTGTTCTAATATTTTAGCATATTGCCCATAACATATAATTGCAGTGAAGGGTTGCCAGATCAAAATCGAAGTACTCTCGTACATGGAAGAAAAAATATTCCGTACAAGACATCAAAATTCTTGTGCCACACCTTTTGATGACCTTTTTTCGCTCACCTGCGTGCCACGCACACCTTACAGGCACGACCATTAATAGTTCTCTGGTCTCGAAATTCTCGTATGACAGCAATTTTATATCGTACATAGAGTAAAAATATCTTAAATCCTCTTACAAATACGAGAATTCTCGTACATCCGGCCACGCTATTTGTGTGTAAATTATTTCATTTGGGTAAGTCACTTGGTTTTTCTTGCTCATATGTTCCCGTAACTTGCAAATTTTTACTTTCGCGTGTCGCTATGCGAAGACTACTGTATGAGAGGTAAGAAAAATTTTACATGTGGAAAATGTAGCCTCAAGCACGGTCGTAGAAGAACAGGTCTGGACACTCGCCTATCTAACAATGTATTTTGCTTGACCCCCTTGTTGTTTGGCTGTAGTTCGTCAAGTTACAGAGAATGTTGTGTTTTATTGGCGCTTCAGTTAGGGCGGTCGGACTCAAACTACGCCCACTTTTTTCCATTGTTAAATTTATAAAGTTAATAAAGAATGCTGGATCCTTTTCTTAAAATTGTGAGCGAATAAAGCATTTCATAAATTGATAAAATATACATTTTGATAAATTGTGTACCTCAGCGGAAAGGAAGTGGGCGGAGTTTAGTCCTACCGCCCTAACATCAGCGCCAATAAAACACAATATTCTCGGTAACTTGGTGAACTATAGCCAAACAACAAGGGGGTCAAGTTTCCAGGCGAGTGTCCAGACCTGTTCTTCTACGGCCGTGGTCTCAAGTAACGTCTATAAAACCCAACGCATTGTCTAGAGATGATGGTTTAGCGCGGGAAAACTTGACTTTTTGCTGGGTTTCAACACACGTTCAGCTTGTTTGATTATTGCTGGTACTTGGAGCTGTAGCCCTATTTGACAGAGCCAATAAGAATACCGCTGTTGTAATATTTTATGCCTGTTGTTGGTGTGCAGACATATACGTTGTGTCAGACGTATATCAACCTGTCGTATATGTTGGCCGAAAACATTTGCGGGATATACCATCATCTCTAGCTATGTCGTGCAAATATAAAATAATGAATTTGTGCCACGTGAGCGCCCCTAACGTGGCCTGAATTACGTCTTGCGGGCCGAGCGACAGGAAAGCTGGTGCCGGCAGAAAAAACGTCTTGCGTCCTCAGATACTCATCTGGGACGGCGCCTTTGAAGTTGCCGACCCTGCGCGGTGGGAACACGTGTTGTCCTGACCGTATGCTTCTCCCCAGCTCACAGAGGTAGCTCCAGTCAGAATTATAACTCTCCGACAGTGCAAGGCATTTAAAACTCGCAGCAGTTCATAAGCCAGCCCATAACGGATTTTGCCGCGAGGTACTATGAACAGAGATAATGGTTAGAGATGATGGGATATCGCGAAAATATTTTGTGCCTACATACACTTGAATACGCGGTACTATCTTGCAACATATACGATTGGGTGATACATATCTGACACAACGTAGACGCTTGCAGACCAATTACTGGTTTCAAATATTACAATAACGAGATTCTTATTGGCTCAGTCAAATACGGCAACAGCTCCACGTACAAGCGAAAGCCAGTAACAATTTAGTAAGCCGAATGTGCGCTGAAACCCAGCAAACAGTCAAGTTTTCCCGCGTTAAACCATCATCTCTAATGATGGTATATCGCGAAAATGATCGTGTTCCAAGGCATGCAATATAAGTTCCGACTATACACTAGCACGTGGACTCAATATGCCTACCTAACATATCCGTAGATACCCCTAATTTTCGCGAAAAGAATATTGCCCCACTGTTTCAGTACTTATGTGCACATCTGCAGCTCTGCTTCATAATCTGTGATTGGATGTCTTAGCTCTGACGTGTCTTGGTGTTTTACTGGCAAATTACAGACTTGTGACGTTGTAGTAACGTTATTGTGATTGGCAAAGTCAAATTATAGCCGTCGCTTCACAAAGACACGCTGTCAATAACCATGAAGCATAACTGCAGATGTGCACATAAGTCACTGAAACACAGTGGGGCAATATTCTTTTCGCGAAAATTAAGGGTCCCTACTTATCGGATATGGGCCTTGTTACCGAGTTTTGCAGTGATTTCGAAAATATTTTTTTTATTGCTACCTAATACTCATATCAAAATTTCGCTGCCCAGTTTTGACACTTATGTGTTATAATTTGTAGCTGAATTTTTTTGTAGAATTATACTGAACGGTTTTTTAGGTTTCATTACCCAAAGTACCACGTTTTTCGGCGTGAAAACAAGCAAAAATGAAGGAAATTATTTTTTTTGCTGGCGAATGGTACATTATTTTTAAAAAAACGCGTCCACAGTATTGTGCATCTTGTGATTGCACATTGACTGAAATATTTTCAAAACTTTTGGTTAAAAAATATTTGAGTTATTGGCACTAGTCTGAAAAAAACTCGGGAACAAGCCCTTAAGTCGACGTGCTCAAAGTGTATAGTCGGAACGTATATTGCATGCCTTGGAACACGACCACGATACGCTACTGAGGAGTGGTGCACATAAGGCACTGAAACAAGATTGAGAAAAATCTTTTCGCGAAAACCTCCTGTGCCTCAGGTCTAACTGTTTGGAGTGGGGGAGGCGAGAGAGAGAACGAGAGAAACGAGGGAGAGAGAAGCCATGGACCGTGCAGCCAATTAGCGCTGCTGGTGCTCGCGTCACGACGCCATTACCCAGCATTCCCGCTGCGGGCCTTCTCCTGGTATATGCCGACCCGTGTACAGTGCTCCACACGAGTCCTGGTCCATGTCACTTACGCTCCGTAACACTTCCCAACACCACAGACTAAATAGTAATACAGACGTGAAATGACGTGGCGGCTTGTTTGATATTGGCGAACTTCGCCGCTTATTGGCTGCCCGAGACTGTTGATGCCAGCCCCGCGTCTGTTAGGCTCCTGCATGTTACTGCAGGTTTCCTATTGGCCTGGCTGCCGATTATCTGAGCAGCTGCCTCACGCTAATTGGCAGTAGGTGT
>PNEQ01052017.1:0-23383 GCA_003012365.1 Medauroidea extradentata
AGAGTCTAAAAATAGACATTACCACGGTCGTAGTAGTTGAGAGTCACGTACTCGCACTGGCGTCATCGGGGAAAACCAGTGACGTCTCTCGGGAGTTGCGACATAGCTGCGGAAACCCATGACACCACTGGTTGACTCACGGGGCTGACCACCCAGCATGATGTAATGTGCCTGCTGCCCGGCCAACACGCAACAATACGTTTTTTTTTACTAAACTGTTCCACTTGTGCCCGTTGTGTCAATGTACGAAAAAAATAAACACTTCAATTGATAACGGAACGATGGATTCAAAGCATGTCATAAAAATCATTTCGGAGACTCTCATAATGGCTAAAAACTGCTTTTCAACCTGTCATGCCTTAAAAACTATTCACGGGATTCGTGTGAAACTACCGTGAAAGCATGCAGTGAACGTAGCTTAAAACTTTCCACCAATAAAAAGACTGGGTCACCACTGAAAGTGTCAGTTAGGCGAGTGATCTACGATACCACTGCACGATGTCTCAGTGGCTTGTTGTAGACGTGATAACGCACCAGTTGAGCCGGTCAACATCGCCCTTGGCGCCGTGCCGCACTCACACTAACACACGGCCACCTGGCGGGCGCCTTAATTGCCTTGAAAAATTTTCACTGTGATCGGTGTAATATTGTAATTTTACTTGTAATAAATTTAGTGGAGATCGATGACTAGTTACAGCAAGTATACATGCTTATGTGTTTGTATATACACACTCATGTTTCAATATGTGATATACGTGTAAGACAATTTATGAAGTTTATTGCGTGTGAATTCCAATTACTTACATCAGCAATACTTTTAACTTGAAATTTACAATTACCTGATTTATTCAAATAAAGCATTTAACTTGTCGACGGGAACACATTATTATCCTACAAGCAGTTTCAGGATAATTTAAATCGCGATAAAATTTTAGCAATAAATTTTTATCAATGATCGTAAACCAAAGGTACAAGTATTTATTTAGAGGTGAGAAGACTCCACGTAACATTTTAAATTTATGCTGTACAAAAATGATAGATTTTGGTTGTATATAAATATCTGCAGTATCTGATAGTCAAACCTCGAAGTATTCTTTCGTCTGCTAACGACAGTATGTCTTGGAAGGCTACTGAAGTAATATTTAGTAAGCATTGAAAGAAAAATATAAAATATCACTGAGCACTATAGTTTTAATAAATAATTTTATCATTATTGTTTTAATTAATGTACTAAAATTTCATATTGCAATATATTTATAACATAAGTAGTGAAAATATTTCGAGAAGGTACAGAACCTTAAGTTGTTCTGGAAAGGTTTTCAACCTCACAATGGAATATATCATCTGTATTATTGTAACTAGATATAGCTATATAAACACACTTAATTTCTTTGTTTACCAACTTTGCGCAATTAAATAAAAAAGAGTTCGTGTTATGCTAGTGTACACTTCGTCTTTAACATTAAATATGACTGTACAGAACTGTTCGAAGACAATTATTAAATTTTATTGTAGGGTTACTGAGACATAACACATTTGTAATAAGCAAGTAAAACACCAAGATATAAGTTACAAACAACCATTCTCTAACTACTAAGCAGAGATGCAGGTTTGCACGTAAGACAATTAAACAAGTTGCTGCATAATCATTTTTCCGAATTAAAACGTACACGTGGTTAAGTGCAAGAAAATGCAGAAGCCGAATTTCGTCACAATAAATACATAGTAATGATAATAATAACAACAAAAACAGTGTCTCTGTTCAGAGCCTTCAAGAGGTATTAAATAGCGAGTCAACGTGCGCACAATACAGTAGATTAACGTTACGGCGAATTTTTCACGAATATCTATGCATAAAAAAGGCAATGAATTACTGTGTTTCAGAATTACTATTTTCTGTTTGTTAAGTTGCTGCTGCTCTTGTTTTATGTAGTGTTTTTGTATTTTTATTTTCAGTTGAAACATTGCATCCGGATTCATACATACGTATTACATAAACTCCTGGATAATCGACCAGAGAATCTGGCGTACATAGTTGTGGTACTAAGGTGGATGAGGTTGAGGACCAAGCAGTTAGAGAGCAGTAAGAGAGAGTATCATGTCGACATATTAGCAGCAGCTACTGTACGTGTCGTATCATCGTGTGAGATAACACTGTCTGCTAGGACGTGCCCAGCTCCTTACTTCACTGGTTTGTCTCTCTGCCTCAGCTGCTAGGCTTACACCGTGTCTTCGTCGTGCAGTCATTCTGTTGCCACGTTCAACGTCAGTTTGTGACATAACTACTCTGGTGACATTACAAGTGCCCAGTATGCTCGCACAATATTCCAATACACGACTAGAGCCACTAATGTCTGGTGACGAGAATTCTGCACCAACTTGCTACACTACCTTCATCTTCAGATCTGATTCATGGTCAGTGATTGGATACTCCCAGCTACTTGGGGTTCCGCCCGCTAATCACAGACGTGCTGTGTCTCAGTAACCCTTTTTCTTATTGACAGTGTAACATGAGCGACTCCTCTGCACAAATACACTGTAAATAATCTTGGAGCAGAGCTGCAGGTTTGCATGTAGGACTTTGAAATAACTCGCAGCTAAATTATTTTCACCAAACCTAATTGCTCTATCCAAAACTTAGACCTACTTGTACATGTACTATGTAGAAATCTCATGCCATACCACCACACACGGTATTTCCTATGGGGCACGTTATTCCTGATTAGAATCCAGTACAAAAATGTATGTGGAACTTTTTTCTATTGAGATTATAAAGTTATATGTAAGCCGTCGTAAACTGCGATTCGAAATTATAGTATAAAGTATCAAGACCCATTTGTGATAACACAACAAATTGTTCTTCGCAATTCTTAGGTTTTACAACTCGGAAACTTCGTGCGCAGATGTTTACGGAAGTTAAAATTATTTTCATAGCAAAACGCGAGAATTTTTTAAATTCGGTAGTTTTAGAGTACGTGATATTCTCATATTTAAAATATGAGTTTTCAATTTTTATACATTTTGCAGTTTCAAGTCCTTATTTTTTTCCTAAAATAGGTTTTTAATTTTTTCCTCGAAAGTAAAATGTACTACCTCGTAGTGCTGTATAAACATACGTACGTTGATAATATATCTACTCGACAAAACGTCCCTTCGAATTATGATGAATTGTTCAGATTTTATCGACGACTGAATACTCTAGTCGTTCACTCGACATATCCGCTTTTCACACCCCTTAAACATGCCAGTTTAAATATTTCAGAAAGTTATCAAATACCTAGAGGGTATGATTACAGTTATCATGTATGAAAATTTACTTAGCTAAGATAATACACACACTGCAGCGTGGGTATGCTCCCCATTAACAGCAAATTTTCACATTTCGGCACTGTATTGCGGAAACTATCATCCCTTACATTTATGTATGATGTTTCCTGTATCAGCTTCACATAAAATGTATTAGTTGGAAATATGGCACTCATACCAAACTTAAATAAGTCTTTACATCCTTCATATCCGCTCCTGAGTATCGCCTATCAAGAAGATAATTATCTACGTCATGTACCGGATACACTCTTCCAAGCACACGGTCCTAAGATGGCCGTGATGAGGTCACACGGACTGCCTTAACCTTGTCGAGGTTGAAGCTAGTCGAACTACCAACCATGCTCTCCGCTGAAAACTCTTGTCTTGGATCACGTCTTCAGATCTCGCCTTGCCTCCGTTTCCGGCCGCTTGCTTTCCGGAAACTAAATTACAGAGCTGCTCCTAATAAGACGCACGCTGGAGATATAGCGGAAATTAACTCACGAAATCATAAGGCAGTGTACTTCCAGAACGTAGGCTTCGCTTTTCTCCAAGCGTATTCTCTGTTCTATAAAATAGTGAACATCTTGATACAAAAAATATAAAATTATCAACGGCAAACATGTAAGTTATCACATACTAAATGCCAATATTGACAATTCATTGCATGAAACTTGAATATACGTTTAACGCATACATCTTAATTCGTCTGTCTAAAAACAATTCGTAGAAATATGTGAAACGTTACTTATGATACAAGTATTTATATAGGCCCTCACACGATCAAACTATAGAAAGATGAGACACGGTTAGTCAATTTCCGTGTTCTAATGAACGTTATACTTGCTGAAATACAAGCAATTGTTTTCGTCGTTAGTTAATCAGCCGTTGAGAAAGAGTGATCTTCATAATTGATCTAATGTGAAATAACATATTTTTTAACGTCAACGGCTTTCAAACGACAGAAATTAGCAAGGTGAGAGAATAATTTAAAGGGAAATATTATAAAAATAAAGGGACCGCTTATTTTATATTATATTTCTGCATCACCTTGTTTCATTGACTTACGTGCATATGCAGTTCTGCTTCACTGTTATTGGCAGCTTGTCTTTGTGAAAATACGTTTCTCATTTGACTGCACCAATCAGAATGATGTTACTGTGATTCGACACGTCTGTGATTCGCAGTTAAACGTCAAGACACGTATTGACTCTCTCTCTGTGATTGCGCGGGTGTATCATTTTACACATTCGAGTACCGTACGTATACTGTGTAGTGTACAGCAAGGGTCAAACATCTCGCCTCGATATTCCTGCCACTGTCGCTTCCCAATTTTCTAATATGGTGGGAAACATGTCGTACGTTGTCGTTGGCCAACGTGATTTCTCAAGCATCTGTGCCTTCCCTCTCCCACTGCTCGATATTGAATTTATGTCTCATCTGCCTCGTATAAGTTATATCTGCCGGTCCTACATTCTCACCACCATTATATCGTTAGAACCACGTGTTTGTGACGCAAACATTTTTACACGAGCTGGTTGTAATGCTTATGTGCACATCTGCAGCTCTGCTTCATGGTCAGTGATTAAGTCTTCCTTGTCTTGGGCTTCTACTGGCCAATCACAGACGTATGATGCCACAATTGTCTGACCCTGATTGGTGCAGTGAAATGAGGGGCGTGTTTGAACAAAGACACGCTGACAATAACCGTGAACAACGCTGCAGGTTGCACGTGAGACACTGAAACAAAATGGGGCAAAAATCTTTTCGCGAAAACTACCGGGCCCTACTTATCATCCGTGACAATCCAACCATAGAAAGACATTTCACGTGGATTACATTTTACATAATCTGACTTCTTCATCGAAGGAAATATGTACTTCCTGGTCGTATTGAGAGCATGACGTTGTATGTTGCTGCAAACATCAGACAGACAGCCGACAAAGACTGCAGCTTGCGTCTACCATGTTTGTGAAGTTGGTACAATCATAGAAGCGCCATGAAACGCTGCGAAAAGTAAGAAATGTCTCATACATTTGCAAGTACACAGTAACATTACCTCTTATGCACCTTCATGCAAGAATTTTTCTTATCGACTATTGCAACCTCATTTACAAAAAAAAAATTGTTCTCTCTTACGTGTGAAAATGGCCTTTTGTTTGAATACACACGTTCACTTCGATTTCCCAAGCACATTGTTTTTTTGTTGCAATTTCTGGTTCATGTTCATTGCATATAGCTCTGAATGGATGCCATTTGTTTTTCAATATGTATTTTAACAACCATAATACAAATTTTAGAAGATTATTCTAAGCTCCTACTATCCCAAAAATGTGTTATAATATTTAACCCACAGAATACCAGGAATCGTTACGCTCTTAACACCATTGGATTGTTGTACAAAATCAGGCACTTACAAAATAATTTTTCTTCACAATTAACTTTTAAAAATCTTGTTATTTCTTGGAAGAAGTAAGAAAACAAAGTGTGGATTCATAATTGCTATAAGCAAGTTATGCATGAATTTTTTTTAAATTTGCCACATGTAAAATGCTCTGCTTAATGCAAAGTACAGAAGTACCGGGGAAAGAAAACTTTTATTTTATTTTTTGGAATCATAATAACAATAATAATAATAATTTTATTTATTTACTTATAATTATCTGTGTCCCAATCAACAGATTAATCTATTACATGTGACACAGATACATACCACACACACACACACACATACACACACACATATATATATATATATGTATATATATATATATATATATATATATATATATATATACACGTAAAAAATTCGCTTTGAGACAAAATGAAAAACATTTAAATAGCATGTAAGCTTCTGGACTAGAAATTAAATAAAAAATAATAAACGGAAAATAGTGTACATGTGTGACTGAGAATTACTAAAGAACTGAGAATGTATAGTATGATTGTTATCACTGTGACTTCTAATAATTATAGTATAAATATTAGAAATCACAGTGATAACAAGCATGATATTATTATAATTGTGAAATTGTGTTTGTTGGCTTGCACTTCTTTCGCGCAGCAACGGAGCAACGGAGTAAGGGATAGACATTTGTTTTCCATAGAGATAGATTATGGACCAGAGAGCGGCACAGACAACTTTTTATCTCGAAAAAAAAAAGCAAGGTTCCTGTGGGCTAGATCTAGAACGTCAGTATGTAATTACCTCTTCATGCTTGGCTGGTGAAGCCATTTGTGAAGGTATCTTAGGTCTTGGAATAACATATCAACTACTTTTTATCCCGGAAAAATTCACAGTTCCTGTGGGAATTAATTTAACCGGATTAAAAAAAATTAAGTGTTAAGGTATGTGCGTGTATGTTTGTACTACATGTATGCGTAGTTATGTATCAAATAATTACACTTAACATGCTAAAAATTAATGATATCTCCGTATTGGATGTCGGATTTGCATGTATGCCTACTCCCTGCACAGGCTACTTTTCAACACTCGCTGCTTTTACTTATTACACTCAATACAAATAATTTATTCCTTTCGAATAGATCTAAATGTCTAGAAACTCTTTTCTATGTTGATTAACCGCCTATTTAATTTACACATTTTGAAATTACTTACCCAGTTTTACTCAAAATGTCAAAGCTAAGATAGTTTTCCAGGAAACAGTTTGATACAAACACAGCATCTATAGATTTACTTCTCAGGTTCATTATCTGTGTGTTTAAAGACGCTAGTGGAAAGTTCATAACAGAAATCTTCAGATTGTCGAAGTTATTAATAAATATATTAGTAAATAGTTTTTTGTACCGTTTCAGTTCCTATGCAAACTAAATAACCACATCCTAGTTTTTATAGGAATAACGCATAATTAATAAATACACAGTATAGAATTTGTATCATTAGCAAAGGAAATAAGATATTTGATAAAACCTAATGTTTGCGTGTGCTTCTGATGATACTGTCAATATAATGATGAAAATACTATTTTGAATCTAACAGTTCTCTAATATCCCTTACACACTAATTTCTTTGAATTGTTTTGATGTTTATTGAAAATATGCTTAAATACAAGTATGTATGTCTTCCAAGGAAAAATAATAATTTGAATTTTTTCATTTTTAATTTACTTCCATTTAGCCGATATAATCTTAATTACGCTAGTGTAGTACACCAGGCGTCAACATGTGTTGCGGTTTCTTCGAATCGTGGCCGGAAAAACGAACAACTTAATGTTCGTGGTATGAGAGTTTCTGCCTAAGAGACGAATATTCTCGCTGGTCAAATTATTGTGTCGAGAGTAGGTCGTGTCAACAGCCTTGGACATACGAACGTCTTTCGTCAGGAAGAAGGTGAACAACTTGTAGCCTGACCTCGCTATTCGTGAATGGATACGTAGTTGGTGGCTATTGACCTTCAAGATGTTATAAACTACTTCTTATATCTGCAGTTTATCACATGTTTTGGTGATATTTTACCAAGTAGTTGTGTGAGAAAATATAAGCAAGAGTAAGATAATATTAAATAATAATAATTACTGTATTTATGATTTGTTAACTTTATTTTTCAGTGTTCTAAATTATATTATACTACTAAACTTATCTTCATAAGGGGCGGATTTAAAAAGGGGGGAGGGGTAGGACTACCGGGCTACCCCTCTAGAATCGTGTTCAACATTATGTAGTCAAATATGTCCAGTCGCCTCAAGGAAACTGGAGTTTTGTTATATAGTGATCGAGCGCTATTTGTAATGTTCTGTAGCAGTAAACAACCACACTTTTGAGATAGCTGGTATTTTTATAGTGTATAAAATCACATAAGACCCTCCCAAAAAATATGTTTCTTAATCCGCAACTGATCCTCGTATTAGAATAAAAGTAAAGACATCTGTACACTGTACGTAAGGTTCATTGGAATCCATTAAGGGGTTAGCATGTGTGTACATTTTAAATTTACTAAAAATTTCAAAGCAAGGCGAACCAACTGTCCCAGAGAAATAGCATCATGGAGTTGCTTCGCCTTTTAAGAAATACTTGAGATTTTGTGATACTTGCATGGTTTCCGCTTCAGTCACCATGATACATTATTTTATTTTGAGATTTATTTTATTTTGTGAAAACAAATTTAGATATAATTAGGTATTATAGCGGAAATTTCGTGCACCTTGTGTTATAGTAGCGGCATGAGTACAGTCATGTTAACTTTTAATTAGATGGTAGTGAGAATAACAATTATTTTTATGTTAATAATATGTGATAGCAGCCATGGCTGTACTGTAGCGAACGGTGGGTATAATTTACGCTATAATAGCAAATTTCTCATTTTGCTCTTTTATTCTGAGTAATATAATTAAATATATGAGAGTCGCATTGTTAGATTATTTATTTTTCACTTTACTGAAATTCTGAAAAGAAAAAAAGTGAAATTTGTTATAATGGCGTGAAACTGCGCTACAACACAAACATCGCAGTAGAACTTTCAACGAGAATTTAGACGACGATCAGTGCAGCAATATTTATATTCTTAATCTGGAATGATTGAAGTCTAAATACATATTGTAAGTTCAACTGCGATGCTCCTACTGTAACTGAATATGTCGAGAGATGGCGAGCCTTAAGGGGGAGTGTTACACAATTATAGTGTATTTTCAGTTTTTGAGCAACATTTATTCAGAAAATATTATCAAAATTTCCTCTTCGACTAGCATACAATATAGCTAATTTTGATAAACTGCTTGACGTTAATAATAAGAATTATTTTGCAATGCTTCTGCACGATAAATTAATTAAAGATTCTATTTTATGTCAATCAGTTTATCAAGAATATATATTATACTTTGCCGAAGAGAAAATTTTGATAATAAAATCTGAATAAATGTTATATGTCAAAAACTAAAAATACTATAAAACTGTCTAACACTCCCCTTTACGAGAAGTCTTAATCTGGCGTTTGGGCGGTGGTATAGCATGTTGTGCGTGTTCTGTCATATGCGAAACTGATAAACTTATTTACGAAGTATTTATTCATATAAAATGCGCAAAATACGTCGATCCAGGCGTTCAAAATCTCATACGCTGTCTGACTGACTGAGGAATGTAATTAAAGTGGCAGTGCAAAGAGGTTATGTAAACACAGGATCTAGCTTCCATTGCCATCATGTGCGTAGCTCGTGCTCTATCACAGGAGGATAGAGCCTGGAAGTGAGAGATGTACAGGCTCCATGCTACTTACACAGTCTTGCGTCGACCCTAATACAACCTCATTGTTTGTTTATGTTCTAGAACCCGCGGCCTCCTTCAGCAGCTGGCAGGCTCGTGGCAGTTGTTTACAAACACTCTGGCATGCTGCTGCCAATACCACCTCGCCTCATGATATATACTACCTAACGACAGGAAAAATTAGCGGATTCGTTTTCGGACAAAGTAGAGTTTCAAGCCGCGTTTGCATTTAGTATACGATAGCAATTTGATGTAAATTGCAAATGACGATAATTCCGTACATCCAAGCCTAGTGAAGTGAAGCTAACTTGGTCAGCGCTGGTGAGAGGCGACAGCAGGCGAGAATGGGAGTGCCACGAGAAAACTCACCGGACACGAAACAAACAATTAATTTTTGTGGAGGCTACAAAATCTTTCGTCAATATGAACCTCACCAAATTTTTTTGTAGTTGTTACAATTTTTTCGTATAGTCACTGCAAAACTTTACTGCGGACTTCAAAAAATGTTGTGGTCAACAGAAAAAAATTGGTGTGGTCCATAATAAGAAAAAATTTTGTGGAGGTCAACTGGTAACATCTGTTGCGTTTTTCACGTAAAAAAATCTGGATGGACTCCGCCAAAAATTTAACCTGGATGGATGTCTTAGTCGTCTGTGGCCTGTGTTTGGTGGTTTAGGGAGGGGGTGAGGGGGTTAAATCCTCTAGCAGCTGCTTCAGTCACGTTCCCACACCAATCATGTTCCCTCACCAATCACGTTCCCCCAATAATTACGTTCCCACACCAATCATATTTTGCTGATCACTCGCTATCCAGAAATGTGACGGGTTCAACTGGCAGCCGGCTGGACTGCACAGTCCTATATACACTATGTACTCAGATACTTGTACATTGTCTGCTGCTACAGTGAGTGTATAGTTGTACATGTGACAAGATAGCGCGGCAGTCTGTGAGTGTATTCATGTAGGTCTGCTATTGTTCATAGTCTTCAAGTAAGAGTCTCATTAACGCGCGCACGATTTTGAAATCTAACGTCTTCTGAACTGCACTGGAGAAATTTCAATGTCTTTACTGATCAGTTATTTACTGGAGAGAGATGATATTGAAGACTACATAAGGCAGGGTTATAAGGTCAGTTCTACTACATGTTAAGAAGATAAACTAATTTATCATGGACGAGTTTGGCAAGGGAAAAATTCTGCCGTCAGTTGCGCTGCTGTAGGTAAGGGGTCTACGAACCTTGACGAGGTCGTTAACGATGATTCGCGAATGTGAATGCAACAAACTATTGTGTTTACACGAAGAACAGCTTAACGAAAGACGTTTAACTACATTCGAGAATCCTTGATACCAACATCGCCAAAGTTCGTTGACTCTTTGCTGATAGAAGAGCAGCTAGCGGCAAAATCGTTCCCTTGCCAAACTATTAACGTGCAGTTTCTTAACCTGTAGTAGAATTAACTTTAGCAGAGGATAGAGTCCAGCTTGCCGGCCATTAAACACACGGATATGTCCTGTCCATAGAGATACGTATGTATCTCGCAGGAGAACAGTGTGTGATGCCTTAGAGACCTGAGAAATTCGCGTTTTATTTCGGCTCCAAGCTATAATTCCAGCTACTGTAAGTTGGTGCCACTTTCACAATAGGCCCGTGACTTATTAGACACTCGCTGTAAGTGGCTCAGCCAATAGTACAGAAGCAACTAAATAAGGTCAATATCACTGTATCACAAAGCACCGAGTGAGCAGATAATGTCTGCTTGAATACATACATGTTCTTGCAGGCTAGCCTACACAACAGCGAACACGCGAATTTTTCCTGTCTGTAGTGATGCCTCCAGCTCCTTGGATGTGACTCACGCTAGATGATCATATCGATGGCTTAAACCACAAATATTGTATGTTCATTTTGAGAAACTGTAAAAGAAAATTTAAAATTGTCCTCATAACTAACAGTTACAGATTATACTATTTGCATTATTTTTTTCCGTGGTTTCAAGTGTAACTACATTATGAACACGTTATATTTGCTAGCAAGTTAAAACTTTACTTTAATATTTAAAATGCATGGACACGCAACATACACATCTGCAGCTGTGCTTCATGGTCAGTGATTGGCTGTTTTTAACTGTTTACGTATCTTAACGTTCTACTGCAAACAACAGACGTGTGGTATCGCAGTAACCTTATTCTAATGGGTACAGTCAAATGAGTTACGTATTTCCACAAATACACTATTACAGTAACAACGAGAAAACCTGCAGATGTGCACATAAAGCATTGACATAAGTTGGCGCACAAATATGTTCGCGAGAATCAACGGTCCCTTACGATTAAGGCAATGCTCTTTAGTTTATATTTTTTAGCGTTATTTCTTTTACACCTAAACAAGAGCAGACGTCAATAATATGTTCGGCAGTTTTGTTTGTCTTCTCCATGTTCACTGAATTTTCCAAGGTAGTAAATACTATGGTATGTAACTAACGAAATTCCGGTTAGTTGACTTTTTAGTGGTAACCGTATAGTTTCTTGCTTTGAAAAATAGCCATCACGAGAAAAACCGTTCTAAATAAAACTGCCCGACAGACTTTTGATATCCGCTCTCGTTTAAGTTAAAAAATAAATATTATAGCAAAAACAGTATAAACTAAAGAGCATGGCCTTAATGAAGGGCCTAATGCGGGTATAATTATGTACAATGTACTTGGAATGTTATTCCTAAGCCCCTACGTCACTTTCGCACGCTCTATAGTTTTATAATAATATTGTAACTGCCGTAGCTATGCGCGCCTCGGCAGCCTGACCAGGCAACCACTTCAAGGACAATATCCAGCATTTCTGCAGTTTTTACGATTATTATTTCTTACATCCTAAACGAGAGAAGATATCGAAACACTGTTGCTCACTTTGCTTACAAATAGTGTATACTATGTTAACTAATTTTTCCCAGACAAAATACACAATAGTTTAAGATAATTATGCAATTAAGAAAGTTTTCGTTAACGAACTAATAAGCCAAAGATATAAAACTTTTCGTCTAATCAAAATTAGACTACTTAGTTAAAACAATTTCCAACAAAACTGTGCACCAGATTTCGAAATCTGCCTTCGTTCAGGAATAAACAAATAATGATCGTGAAAGCAGTACAAATGATGGTTAATGAATGGTCTTAAAGGTGCCGTGTCCACACTTGACACGCTAACAATACTTTTGAGTTTTTGGTGACGTCACGGTGGTGTCACGGTGGCGCAATGGACAGACAACTAGTTACCTACCACGGCGAACCGAGATCGATTCTTGGCAGGGACATTTCAAGTTGCTATTTTCCGCTCTTGCATTCCACCCCTAATCCATTGCCACCTCATACTCTCCTCTCTGTCGCTCAAGACGTCGATGTGCAGAGAAGCGACGATAAGATCTACTCTGACCCGCACGCCTAGTGCAACATCGCTCTTATTGACAACGAGCTGTGTTTATATTGTGTCGCTGGAACTATGAGATTTGTAGAGTACAAACACCAATTTAAATTGTACAAGTTTCTGAACGTCAGTGGGGAAAATTACAAACAACAACCATAGATAATTAAATTTACCAACTTCATGAGCAAACATTTACCCAGAATCACGCTTTTGTTAAGCGTTTTCTGTTCCCCGCAGTTCAATGTACGAGATTCCGTGGTCAGAGATTGTTCTTCAGAGATGTGTAGTTTGGCAAAAATATTTGCTCACAAAGTTTGCGAACACTATTATGTAGGATTGCTGTTTTTTGTTTATTTTTACGAGTTGCCTCCGATAACGTATAATTTAAAACTCACGCTTGAAGAGTTAAATTATATAGCTACCACGCGCTCACCGTAATATTTTACTGTTCGAAATAGATAGTTTACACCAAAGTTCATTGCAGACCCTTTAATTAGTATCTTATCAACCTGAGTAGTTCATATTGTGATACAGCTGTGAGAATATTCTATGTTTTTAGCCATTTCGCAGAGCTCGGTAGGTACTGCCAATGTCCGTGATATTTTAAAATAATTTAAAATCTCTCTCATAAATGGGTTTTATTTTCGTATGAAGATACGTTGTGAACATTTACAACAGTTTTACATATAAACGCATATTTCTCGCCTCCAGCAGCGCATTTGAACGGCCAAGTAGACGTGCCCCTTCAGTGATCTGTCCGCTCGCGTTTTTTGATGTTATTAAGACATTACAGTTACTCGGTTAATTACCTGGCTCGGTATCTTTAGAGCAGTTGTTAATAATTGTATCTATACACATCACTGTCAAACGCAACGAGTGGTTGCTTAACCTTACTAGTTGAAATGTCTTCAGGAGAGGATCAAAGTTGATAACAAGTGTAGCTTATCAGTGTCACCTTGTGACGGATTGAGAACGATAACCTTGTAGCAAATAGGTCTGTTTCGCCACGTAGCCTGCTTCTACTGCGGCACATATGTAATGTAGTTTGACAAATGAGATTTTACCATTTAAAAGTCAATATTTCATTTTTATTTCTGTGACGATGAAATTTTGTTTATTTCTCATGGATTTGTTACTTATCTTTCTAAAATTTGTTTAATCGATGCCTGGGAGCTTTGTCTATGACGAGAGTTAATATTGACTGTGCGAAGCATAGAGGTAATATATATTTACTCTAAGGTGCGAAGTAAAAAAAAAATTGCTTTTGAAAGGAGTAATATTAACCTCGTTGTACGTATTTGGTAAAGATTAAAAAAAAAATATAGTAATTGATTAGAATGGTCTTCATGTTTTCTTTTATCGTCAAGTGAGAACATTTATTTCAGCCATAAGCTGTGTTTAAATCCGCCGTAAGGCTGCCATTTAGGTACCTAAATCGACTACGTGTCCAATTTCAGCGCCTAAAAATTTGGGGATTTAGGGTTTAAATTTACTGAGGTAGAGTAGCGCACTAAATCCCCAAATAGCTCCGTAAAGTCGTCTGATGGTGTTTATTTAAGCATTATAGTCTCGTATTTCAAATTATACGAATAAGAACATTCTACGACAAGCACTATAGTCTATAGTATAGCGAAAGAGCAGAACATCGCCATTTTTTGTGTTTAAACACCTGTTTATTTTTCAAATAATTTTCCAGTGTTGTTATAAAATGAAATAAATTGTTTGGACAGTTTTTTTTTTACTTTTATTGCCAGGACACAATAACTAAAAAAATAAGTCGTTCCTGGAGCAAATTACTATTATTTTCAAAGGATGGTTACAAAAACAGACTTTCTAGAGTTAGCGAGACTTATATCTGTTACATGTCGAGATTTGCTAGAACTTTGTAGATTAGTTAGGTTGGGAACAAATATATTCAAGTAAATAGCTAGGTACACTTTCTGGCCAAAACATACGTGTCTCGGATTACTTTGTAAACGTAACGAGTTAGAATTTGATTCTACCCGATCTAAAAGGTGACTTTTCGTAAGTCTGGATATGAAAGAAGTGACAAAACAATATCGAAATTTCGTCATTCTACCCGATCTAAAAGGTGACTTTTCGTAAGTCTGGATATGAAAGAAGTGACAAAACAATATCGAAATTTCGTCATTCTACCCGATCTAAAAGGTGACTTTTCGTAAGTCTGGATATGAAAGAAGTGACAAAACAATATCGAAATTTCGTCAAACCTCGTAGTTTCCGACTTCACCGCATGCAGCGCTGATATTTGACGTTTGAAACCATTCACTCTAAATTCCTATACACTAAATCCCCAAACTGGTCGTTTCGAACACGGATATAGTTGTGCGGGGAAGAAATAGACTGGGAAGGCTGTCTTGTAGGAAGATTGACGAGTTGTGGATGTGCATCAGCTGAGTGCTCTGCAAAGTTTGTTACAGCTGCACGTAAACTCAGACTACAGCCAATCACAGGACTTAACTTATTAGCCTATATTTATTTTAACCCTCTGATACCCTGATAGAAGCAGTCGTCTATTTGCTTGACCGGACTGAGCTAGTACTGCGTGTAAATTTTAATTTCATCTAATTTATTTCAATTTTCATAGACCTTCAACATAAATGTTATAGAGATGTTCCCGGTCCATTTATCCCATATATTGCAACAGCCAGCCTACAGTTCTTAAGGCCACTGTCCGCCTGAGAGCCGTGACGTGATGAAGGATAGGGATTTACACATTAAATTATGTTCTGAGGTTATCAGGCATTTCAAATGATATTGCTTTCGTACGTAAACCAGTTTATGTATTAAGACGGGAAGGGAATATTGATACAGGATCGGAATTGTAGGAAAATATTGCATGAGATGATGTTTTCGATTGGCTATTGATAGTGAAATGTCTAATTGTTTAACGTTTTCATGGTATATAAAAAAAGATAATGGGGTTGAACACTCTTCTTATACACGTAACGTAAAAAATTTTTAGCGTTACATTTTTTGTTGCTAATAAACACATTTCGTACAGGTGGTTCACAATAAAGTGAGCACTCTTATAGACCACCGTGTCTAGAAAAATCTGTAAAAAAATATTATTTATTGTAAACCTAAATGGTAAATTGTGAATTCAGTACAATTTATACACTTTGATTGTTCAAGTTGCTTTGTACATGTTTAAAAAAATGGCAGGAAACTATAAATTACGTGAAAAAAAGTGACTAGGGATTCAAAAGTGCTCACACTACCACGAATGACGTATAGCACAGGAGGCCCTAATGAACAAAAGAAGGTCGTCTTGTTCCAACAGCCTCAAGTGAACAGTTTTCTAGGAAATGGACGTATTAAATGTGAATCCTTGCAGGTAGGCAACATGCAGTACACAGCAGGTTCCAGCAAGTACATTATCTAGTGAAGGGGAAACGTATGCAGATGTTCTTGTTACTAAACCACACCCGGAATTTCATTATTTATTTCTCCTTACTCCTGGTTACATTTGAGCAAATATTGTTTTTCTATTTTGATTTGCCCCAGACAAAACCTTGCATTATGTAACTACAAGGTACGGCCTCGCAGAATGTGTAACATAATTTCTAGAACATGGAGTACGTTCAGACGCTATACGTAAAACAGCACGTATGCTTGTCGCTTCATAACGTTCCTGTGCTACGCGAGGACTTTTAGACTTTGCCGTGTTTGTCGATGCCAAGTCGAGAAATACGTCATTGCCAAGTTTAACTCTGGATACAGGTTTGCTTTGACGACGATGTTGTTTACTGTTCCACGTCGTCGACCTTGGTAGTTTCATAAGAACAACAAGACAACTCGCAGTCCCAGGTTTGAAATATTTAACTATCAACTTATTACAAAACTGCAAAATAAACTTGATAGTTGAACTTGTATCGCATTGTAGGCTGACCTTACATAACTATTAATAAGACATTTTCTGTAGCAGAAACTGATCTGATATCCTTCACTTAACACACAGTAATGATAAAAAATAACTTTCAACAACCCAGTAATAAACTAACGAGACTAGGGGTTGCCAGAGCGAACTTCGCGACAGCCCGAAGATTGACTGCTATAAGTAAACATTTAGTAAATTATAATATATGGTAATTGCTGTCCAGAGCATCTGAGTATACTATAAAGTAGTTGTTCTTTCAAGATTAAAACAATATTCCTTAATAATGTGAATTTAATTGCAATAAAAAGTTACATCTTAATCTATGTTAGGCGTTTATTTTATTTTGGGAGTTCGTTATCTAACTAAAGCGTGTTATTGTTTGCATGTTGTAAGAAGGAAAGAAAATCGTTTACAACTTATGGTACTTGCCGATGACATAATTCCAGCAAAAGTTCTCTACAGTAGTGTATGTGTAAATTCACCGTCTCATTCTCATCCTCTAGAAATGGTACATGGATATGGTGCATGTGCTCCGAAACATCAATACGTCCATTTGCAAGCAAATTTTTTCAAAAAGGTTTGAAATAAATTTAACAGTCGTAAACTATCGAAGAATGTCAGAACATATTTGCATGTAAAACTATGGCTGCTTAAAAAAATGTATTGAATACGTTATTGATAGATATAGCAATGCTATCTCGAAAAAATGTTCGCGCCATTTTAATTTCCATTGCCTTGACATTTTAGTCGTCTGTGGCCTTGTGTGCACATTCGCAGCTCCGCTTCATGGTTATTGGCAGAGTGTTTTTGTGCAGAGTTATTAATTTGACTGTGCCAATCAGTACATGTATAACAGGTGACACAACACCGTTTTTAAAGTAGCATATGCTACACATTCTTTGTTTGATGAGTGAGTGCGAGATTTTGGTCAGCGCTTAACATCGAGGTCTTTAGCGCTAGTAAGGAGTGACATGCTGTGAGAATGGAGAGGCGCCGGAATGAGAGGGCGAGGGGAACGGGAGATCCCAGAGAAAACCCGCCGACCAGCGGCATCGTCCGGCACGATTCCCACATGCGGAAATCCGAATCGAACACGGATCGCCTTGGTGGGAGGCGAATGGTCTGTCCATTCGGCCACTGCGGACCCATGTTTGATAAGTGATTTGTGATTTGATAAGTGACAACTATACAGTACCTATATATTTGCAGTACATAGTAGGTAAGAATTCCCATTCTTCGCTCGTATTGTTATATTTAAGTTCTATTGCTGCATGAAATTCCTCTACTTTTAAAAATTATCGCTTTGTCACAGACACCTTATTGAGAAAAGTGAGGACAAGTTTATACACGTTGCCAGTTTCAGCAATTATAACGCAATAACGTCTTCTAGTTCACTGTAATGCAGCGTTTACAATGTCAGCAAAACGCCCCTAAAGTCTTAGGATCAAATCCGATCAGAAGTAATAATAATTTTAACTTTGTAAATGCTTCAAAGATCATTTCGAAATAAAGCAGAGTTACGTGATTCGTAAAATCGCTTAATTTTTGTACATTTAGGTGCACATTTTTCTTTACGATTTAATTAGTGAATTTCGCCAAATTAAATGTTTATTAAAAAGACTCCCGATAGAGTAAATAAAAAAATTAAAACTGTGTAAAACCATTGATGATCAGTAAATATTTGTTGTTTCCAATATAGAGCACATATGCACAATGTTTAGTTGACTATGCATGTTTTCTTATAAAAACTATATTCCGTTGTTAGAAATGTTTTTTTCCGACGCTAAACATAACCAAAGTCTTATTTACCAGTTTCGTCATAAAATCGTGTATATCAAGGGACAAGTAGTGATAACACACTTTTGACAAGAACGAAATGTCCTTGATAAGACACCGTGCTCGTGAAAGCACTGCTTCTAAGCCCTTCAACATAGCTAAGAACAGCCTTATCAAACTGCCGTACTTGAACATGTAGTAACCGGATGTACGTGAAACTCAGATGTAATCGTGCACTGAAACTTGTCCCACAAATGAAATTATGTGTTCATAGTCAGATCTCATAGTAAAAACAGATCTGCGGGAAGCTTGCACGCTAGTTCAGCGCTTGGATCGTTGGGTCGATACGGCATTTGATGCGCGCTGCAAGGTCACCCTTATAGTCACTTCTGAGCCTCTAACACGCAGGTAGGCGGCACCCTTAAGTTAGAGCGCTATCGAAGCGTTCTTCTTATCCAGAATCTCGTGGATTTACCAGCCTAAGATAAAGACAGTATCCAAACGTAAAGTAAACAAGTGACACATATGGCACAAGGTTGTTCTGCGAAGAAAGTTGCGACGTGTGGCCAATATGTAATATCCATTATGACTGAGTAGAAGACCACCTTCCAGGCCACCGAACTGTTTGCAGAGATTCCATTTATTTGAAAACTGTATAACGTTCGTTAAAATTATTTTCAAATGAAAACACGAGTATTTTTGAAATTCTGTTACTACACAGGTCTAAACATAATCATATTAAAAATTATAAAAATTAGAGTTTTGAATTTTATTTTAGATTTTGTGGTTTCAAGGCCTTATTTTTCTGAAACCAGATTTTAATTTTTCACTCGAAAGTAGAGCATACTATCGCATAGTGCTATATAAATAAACGTCCGCTGATAAAAGACATACTCGGCAAAAAAATTATCGAATTTTGACGAGTAGTTCAGATTGGATTGACGGTTGAGTATTTCAGCCGTCCGCTCGACACATTAAAGTCCAAATTTTCCCGAGGAAGCACCTCGCTTTAAAGAACTGATCAGCGCACCTTTCAAATGTTTCCCATTTAGAATCTCCCACCTCCTATTAGAGGCTCAGAAGTGAAGAAGTAGTAAGGACTATACTGACGTGCGCATGCCTATGCCACATAGCTCTTATATGCACGGCAATAAACTGGCGTGCAGTGTTATCTTTGCACCGCATCAACTATGAGTCTTACTTAGCATTTGATCCTATCCTTTATTGGCGGAAAGTCTGCACCAAAGTACTCTGTATAATTCTCGATTTATGTCGTATCAATATTAGCAATATATTTGGTGACATATCTGTCCGAAAACGTCGTTCGTTGCCATGTTGGCGAGCTCGAGTGACATCAGCGCACGCGATGCTTAAAAACAACCTCAAAGTAATTTTCTTAGATGTGCTTTCTTTCATTAGTTGATAGATACTTTGTGAAAACGTATAATAGTTTCGATAAAGCATGGATTTATAAACTGCTTCAATATAATTCAACAACCACCTATGTGTCCCGGTAATATGTATCAATACATAGGTGTTTTATGTAGTACACTACAACTGGAAAACATATATGAAAATAGCTGCTGACATTATTTACTATGTATAGTTCAAATAACTTAATAGCATCAATTTTAATACAATAATAGTAAGTGAAACATAAAAAAATAGAATATGAAAATGATACGTTTGTGTTTAAAACTGTGCTGTTAAGCACGTAAGGCATTTTAGATGATAATAACCACCTTATCATAAACGTGAAAGAAGAAAACTGGACCCAGCCTGTATATTTTTGTCTTCTAAATTTATTTAGCCGGATTTCCTTTCAAAAGTTAGTCCTAATTGTAATAAATGACATCCGGGAAACAATACAGAATAATACACTTACTTTTAGGTACTTTTTACCCGATATTTCTGAATAATTGTACGGCATTTGGGTATTGAAAACAAATGTTGCTAAGTAGTTGAAAACTCACAATAAACCAAAAGAACCAGTCGTGAGAAAATGAGGAAAACAGCAGAAGTCAACGTAAGCTACTGCCGATAAAAATATAACATACATAAAATTACAAAAAATTATAAAGTCCGTACGTTTTCGAAAACCAAAGTAAATTCAAATAAATAGAGAACAAACAAAAAACGACCTAACTAAACGGTACCTTCAGGGGTCATTAAAAAAAACGTAAGCTTGAGCGTTACCGATCTACAGTTAATCGAAACCGAAAAAAACGTTTCTACATTATCGCGCAGTTTGTGTGTTCTTACAGATAAACGCAAGGAAAGTTCTGTCTGAAAAGAGAAAAAGGTAAGACAGAAATAGCGGGAACAGGTGGCCTCGAAGTTTTAACAAAGATAAATTATCAGAGTTATCGGTTCATTATTCAGGAAAGTGATCGGTTAACTAGTTTGCAGTTATCTCTCAGTAACTGAGCAAAAAGAAAAAAAAATATTATAACAGTCTTGAATTTTTTTTGCGTTGATTTTGGTGCAGGGAAAATAGAAATAAAATCAAATTGCACATGATAGCTTTTAGAGTGGCTGTTGTGGTTACCTGGTTTAAATTACGTGTACTGACAACAACATAGATAGTTGCAACTGCATTGTCGAGGCATTCAAGAGGATTTCATAAGTTCCCACAATCATTCAGAACGTCCGTTACAAAGTACGTGTTTCATTATTACCTTTAAGAGCCCTGTCTATCTGGCGCATGAACTGTGGTGCAGAGTGTTGGGAGAGAGAAACTGGTTTTAGAAGATACTATTCAACAGGCGTTTTATATCTTTGGACATGAAAATAAAACACATTTAAATATATACTTCTATTTGTATAGTTTTTACATGTAGGCCTAATGCTTAGAAACATGGGTTCGGGGCAACTCAAAATAACCAGAAACTGTTTCTTCAAGTTTGAAAAGTACCAATCGGAATCGTAAAATGAAAACAGAGAAGCATGCATTGGACTTTACTATGCACTTTCCATAAATAAAAAGTAGGGTGACCGCATGAACTCCTATAGGAAAAAGCCAACAACAGAAACACTAGGTGTAAAGACGCGGCATCTAGTGGCTGCTGTACAGCACTCTTAAAAAGTCACATAATTATTCGCAAAAATAAATTTTCACCATTATATACGTAACTCTGATTCATAGTCAATGATTGGACGTATTTAACTCTCAGTGTTTTGTTCTACCTTAATCACATATGTGTACTTGTCTCAGTAACCCTGCTGTCATTGACTCAGTCAAATATGTAACATCTGTGAGCAAAGACACGCTGCCAATAACAATGAAGTACAGCTGCAGATGTGCATGTGAGACAATGAAACAATTTGGTGCACAATTCTTTTCACCGAGAATCAATGACATTACAGACTCAAAAGTAACGATGCCGAAGTGTGACCTCGATGTGCGAATCAAACGCCGCATCGCCCCAACGAATCAATTGCTGAACTGGTGTGCAAGATTCCCACCGAGTAATTTTCACTATATGACTTTAAGCTGTGATGACATAATTTCACTACTGGAAAATATGTTACAAGATTACGTGCACGATTATATCTGAGTTTCACATACATCCGGTTAATACATTTTGAAGTACGGGAGCATGAAAAGCCTGCTTTTAGCTATATTGAAGGGCTTAGAAACATTGTTTGTAATGACCATAGTGTCTTAACAGTGACATGTATGAAGTGTTTTTTTTTTCTTTTTGCACATTGGCACAATGGGTACACGTGCACAGTTTCGTAACGCGTTAGTACATAAATTAAAAATTAAAAAAAACCTACTCTCAGACTACTAAATTTCAAATCGATCAGACCAGTATAAGTGCTCACAATAAAAATGCTAATGATCTATAAACGGTCGAACAAGTTTCCTTGACTCATAGTTAAGAACACTCTCCATCAACTCACCTTTTAAACAAAAAAAAAAAAAGAAAAAAAAAAAAAAGAAAAACTAAATCAAAATCGGTTTAGGAGCTACCATGCCACAGAGTGACACGTCAAACTATAACACCTCTCTTTTTGCGTCGGGGTTAAAAAAAACATTTACGAGCATATTACGCCGCATTTTAAGCGTGTGATAGGCGGAGGCCTTAAGTACATAATATAATTTAAGAAGAAGCAGAACTACACATGTGCACGTGGAACAATTGAACAAGTTGATGAAACAATATTTGATGTGTGTCTTAGTTGTTACATAGGCAATCCCGCTGACCAGGACCTTCTCTTCCTGCTAGTTATTTACGTCGTCAGCTATGTTGCAGGCCTCCAAGGTCATGTGATGTGCGCACTACAGCAGATATCTGCATGTTGACTGAGTATCTGGTTGTGTTGTTTACCAGACATGTAGCTGGACACACCTGCTTCAAGGCCAGGTATCACACACCTACCTACATGTGCCGAATACTAATCTGCACCTCAGTTACACTGCCACGATCTCTACTTCAGCAGTTAGTACAGATGATTGTACGTAGGGAAGTTTTCTTTGTGCCAACATGCCCTTCACAACTGTACATTGCAGTGGCGTACCCAGGGGGGTGGTTTTGGTGGTTCAAACGCCTTCTGAAATATGATCTTTGAAAGAACTGTGCAATGGGAGTGCATGACTGGATTTATTTACTTGGACATACTCCATTGCGAAATAAATGACTGTCAAAAGAAAACTAAAAATAAGACAAGAAAACATAAATAAGCAGAGTATGCTTTAGTCATCAGGATACATACACAACATGAAATTCCAAAACTGGAATCTGGTCAGATAAAACAAGGAA
>PNEQ01052018.1:0-16936 GCA_003012365.1 Medauroidea extradentata
GCCGACCACGGCCGAGCGTAACCGAAGCACATTCTTGACGTCGGGAACGGAGAGGGGGGGGAAAACGTCTCGAGTTCATTAGGACAACACACGGCGGCTCGCAGATTCAAATTCACCAATCTTCTGGGAGAAAGCAGAGTCAATGTTTATGCATTCACAGCTTGTTATGTATGAGGACTGGGCGGAAAGGCCAGTACAAGTGTAAACGTGCGCGTCCGTGGAGTACGAACTGTAAGATGTCGGTAGCATCACAATATCAACAGTTAATTAAAAACACATTTCATAATTTTTCACCCCTTTTCGCGTCCTCGGGTGGGGAATTTTGAAAATTCCTGAAATTACTTTTCATGTATTTGAGCAAGCACCAGTCTTAAATAAAAATCATGTCGATATATAAAAGTCAATGGAATCTGATCATGATACAGTGAAACCTCTCTATAAAGACCCCTCACAGTTACCTAGAATAGAGTCTTTATATAGAGGTGGTCTTTATAAAGAGGTTTAAATATACAGCAAAACCCCTATTTTAAAACTCTACGGTTCTTGAGGAAAGGGGTGTTATAGAGAGGTGGTTGTTATGTAAGGGGTTGTTATAAAGAGGTTTTACTGTATATAGATTGTGAATCAAAAACACATTTGACCCTTTTTTTTAACCTCTTTGGGGCCAAGTTCGGAAAATGTATTTTAATGATATATGGGATATTTACAAAAGCATCAATCTAAAGCAAAGAGCACTTCAATATCTCAATTGGTTTTATAGATATAGATGAATAATCAAAATCACATTTCACATATTTTCAACCCGTTAATTAAAGAATTTCGAAACGCCTTGGAGTCCTGTCATGGACATTTGTATACGTAACCAATTTAAGTAAAAATCACGACGATAGTCAATTGTGTTTCAGTGATATAGACTATTCATTAAAAACACATTTTGCCCGCTTTTACTGCACGGAGATCAAATTAAAAAAATCCTAAAACTGCTTTTTGGGTATTTACGTAAGCAACATTTTAAACTGAATTCCAACTCTCTATCCCAAAGGGTTTGATAGACATTGATAGTTATGTGATGGGCTGTTGGGAAGTATTAAAATCCCCGCCACCGTGTGCGCACTGCTATCCTCTTTGCCTACTCGACCCACTATTGACATGTGCGCGCGCACCCTCCATCTCCCCCTCCCCTCCGCTCGCCTTCCTTCGCTACCTGTGCCTTCCGGACAGTCAGAAGCTAGCGGGACTCTGGCAGGCTCGCACCTCTCCTTCATTCCAGCCGGAACTACGGTAAGCATGTAATCTATTGGACTATTCAAGTAATGAACCTGGCTCGTGGTAGGTTCCGTTCCTCCGTCCGATTTGATGAGAGCTTTTCTTTGTTTGCTGATTTGTAAATCCCTGTAAATCATGTGTTCAATAAAAAGTTTGCCTTTAAGGGTCTGCGTGTTCCTGCTTTGGTAGTCTAGCAACTCTGCTGTTTCGACGACCCCCCTCCTTCCCCGTTCTTATTGTGATTCTCCGTTGTTTTAATTCTATTGTACTATTGTGTTGTAGTACGGTTTGAATACCATACGCGGTTCAGTAAATTGGAAACACATTTATTTCTTTTCACCCCCTTAAATGATGAATTTCGAATAATTCTTATGTTGGCTAATATGCATTTTTGTGAATGCCCTTTTAAAGTAAAAATCACAATGATATGGCATCGGGTTCGAGCTCTAGTGACATTTCTTCGGAAACACATTTCACCCCTTTTCACCCCCTTAGTGGTTGAATATCGAAAAATCCCTTCTTAGTGCTCGCCTATGACCTGAGGGTAACCCCCACAAAAAATTTCACGATTCTAGGTCTAGTGGTTTAGGTTGCAGTTTGATATGTCAGTCAGTCAGTGTTAATTTATTTATACATATATTGACACAGTTCACTCGCGCCGATTAGATTCATATTTACGTTCAGCAGCAGATTTGCTTATCCCCTCAGTAAAAATAGAGGTAGGAAGTTTTCCATACCTTAAACTACTTGATGCTGCAATTTTTTTTATATTTTTTTTAACCTTCAACATACTTTACCTCATGTTTATTAGCGTATTCCAATGACTGAACTCGGTGCGCACTGGGCCGGTGCCACATGTTCTAGACCCCACCCGCACTCGCCGAATGCAATCATTTTTCGTGTTTCAATGGTGACTTGCACTTGCCGAGGTTAGTAACGACGAGTGGTTTGTGAGTACTAAAATACTTTCAGTTCTTGGCCAAAAAAGAAGGACTAGTGAAAGAATAATTTTGCAAATGTCGCAGGCTTTTATTTTCACTTTTTAATAATGTCTGGGTATGAATTATTTTATGTTGAAAATTATTGTTGTCACAAATGTTTTGCACTGAAAGTGCAGCATGTTCCAGTTGTTAGAGCATAAACAATACGAACTTTTTGCGGGCAATCACGTGACAATCACACATTTTCAGTATAAGGTGCGCACCGAGTGCGAACTGAGCGTAGTCCATTGGAATACGCCATATATTGTATTCACGTCTTTTCTAAACAAACCACTGCCATGCGCCGCTACTACCAATTGTTTGTAAACATAATAATGTTTATGTTTGTTATTTGACGTACGTATTTATATGTTGTAAGCTTTTTTTTGCATCTTAATAATTTATTTGGCATAAATAATTTAGTGTTTAAACCTTTTCACAACACCAAGTGGAAATATTTAGATTTTGTATTTTAACTTCGCACGCCAATGCGGCAAAATTTCACGCAGAGTAGTTGGCCTCCCTGCCTAGAGCCTGCCTCGTTCCAAAAGTCCCGTTGGTACCACCCCCTCTGGAGGCCACCCACTCTGCTCAACCCCCTAAAGATTCGGGTATAAAAGGGGGGCCTTCAGCCATGCCTAGTCAGTCGTCAGGGAATCGGCCTAACCACAGAGTCTCATTAGCACTCCCCTTCCTGAGCTGTTGATGTCCGTGAGGGGCCGCTCACTCTCCTCCGATCTGTTGGTTGACGTCCGCAAGGTGCCAACAGATTACCCTTACCTAAAAACCTTATTCCTTCCATACACACTGGGGTTGATGTCCGCAAGATGCCCTCTGCGATACCCTACCTTAAATGCACCTGTCGGTGGATTCCTTGTACCACACCCATCTCTTGCACTTTTATCTACCTTGAGTGTCAAGTAGTGCTTGGTGACGAACGCCTCTAGCCTGGCCCGTGCGCGCCATATTTGCTCTACAGAACTAAGTTCAGTTCTGTGCGCTATGTGTTCCGGAAGTTGTTGAACCGTAAAATCAGTTATCTAAGGGTAGTTCCGTAGGTCCACACGGGAGCGAAGCCCAGTAGTAGTGAGAGCAGTAAAGACTTTAGCAATATCCGTACCGATCTGTATTCGGTTAAAGTCTTTTGAATACTTTAATAATTGTATAGTAAGAGACAGTGTAAATAATTGTAGCCACTGAACTCGTGTAAAGATTGTACATTCAGTGACTTGTAAATTCAGTGTCTGTTAAGACTCGTGTGCCGCCTAATTTGTTTGTTGAGGATATCAATATATAGTAATTGCATCTATCCACATCTTTTATTTTTTTCACTTAGTGTCTCAACTCGAGTAGAGTAGTGAGAAGGACCGTGCAAAAGCAAAAAGGCAAGTCACCTTCTTGAAACCTTATTTTAGATGAGTGACTAGTGAACCTAAAGTGCTATATAAAATATTTGTCCCTCAAAAGAACTCCAGAGATCATACCTGGCCAAAATCGACAGTCACTCGTCGTATAGGGGAAAGATCACTGGAACCATACTTACCTTGTGCTCCCCAAAGTCTCGTGCTCAACACAAATTGCACTTGGTAGGTCTCATACTTCAGTACTTACATTCAAAAACCTGATAAGAGATGACAAGATTTTTTGTGGCTCCCAACGTGTTAGCGACCGAAGAGTTTTACTATAGTAGGCCAAGAACCACACCCATGCAGACCCTCAAACAGTTTGAAGTCAACTTAAACTTCGTGGCCCCCATAGCAAACCACAAACAATGAACCACACAATCCAGAAGGAGAGATGGAAGACTTCTGCGCTCAAGCGGCATGCGCCCGACAGGGCCAAAACACAATTACCTGCGCCCATTGTGGCCACGAATTCCATCATCTGTGTTTAGGTTGGGAAGACACCCCATGAAACTTACAGGGATAAGAGTACCGATGCCAAGATTGCATTCAGCGCCAACAACGCTGTGCACACCCTCAGTACGCTGGACAGGGAGAGTATCGCATCCAGTGTCACTTTTGCCCTCTAAACTACCATTACAGATGCTTAGGATGGACGGATGTACCTAGAGAGTTTAATGAGCTCACCTTTCAGTGCCTGCATTGCCGCAGCCAGAATCGAGATAACGAGAGGAAGATACCAAGCCCAGATACTACCCAAAATACAGAGAATGGCAGAGGACATCCCGACCGAATGATTCTACCTGAATTTTCGGGAAAGCCACATGAGAACCCTGCAACATTTCTTGACGAATGCCAGGAGTGTTCAACCAACCAGGTACCACAGAAACACTGGCTCCAATGAGTCAGGCGCCAGTTGAAGGGACCAGCTCACGTTTGGTGGGAAAATACGGAGAGTATATCACCACATGGGAACAGCTGAAAGAATGCCTAATCAAACAATTCGCACGATCAGAGGTAATTGATAGATCACTTCACAAGAGATCTGTACAGCACCACTCAGGGCCCACATGAGGACTCAGAAGTCTTTATCCGGCGCAAGGCACAAATTTATTACCGTGTGCATCCAGAAGGCAGGGAAGAGCACCTCATCACCGCAATACTAGGGCTGATTAAAGTTTCTTTGCAACCCTTCCTCTGCAACCCGAAACCAAGCGCCCATGAGGAACTCGTCGAGAGTGCCAAGGGCATAGACGCCATCCATAGCTCTGGAAGAGCGGCCACCAACCATGGGACCACCCACCAGCACACACCTTGAGAGGCGCTGCCCAAACCAAGGCTAGCACTGCCACCCACTTTACCAAAATGTTGGTACTGCCCTGGCTACCACACTGTGAGACATACAGAGCACGCCAGGGGGACCACTACCAGAACAAAAGGGCCAGTGACAAACCAGCTGAAACAACGTCGGGTAACTGGGGAGCCAGACCAGACCCGACAACCCGGCAGCTCACAAAGGGTCTTAGGTCTCAAAACGACCTTTAACCACCACAATACACCCAGAATCAATGTCAAGCTCCAGGGGAAGGACGTGCTCGTCACCCTGGACACAGCAACTTCTGCAAATTTTCTCAACAGCAGCTTACTAACTCCTGAGGACCAGGAAAGGCTTGTGAAAACAGAAAACAGTACAACTCGCACAAGCAGGTTAGTATTTACCACTCCAGGGAGAAATACAACTGCCCTTGACCACGCCAGCCGGAACAGAGCCAGCCAATTTTCTATTATCCGAAGTCTTGGATGAAGACATGCTTCTAGGCGAGCCTTGGCTAGCAGACAATGATTGCATCCTTGACTGTGCACATCTACGTGTCTACCTTCGGAAAAAAACGAGACTAACCATTCAGTGGGACTTACCCCGAGTGCACACCCCTCAGCGAACAATCAGTACAGAGGACATAAACTCTGAGCTTCCAGGATCAGAACTACATGAACTAACTGAGCTACTCAATCAACACGTGGTTGCTTTCCAAGCAGGAGGGCTGCTGCCGCAGAGGAAGATCGCCACACACGACATTCAACTACAGCACTCTAGGCCCATCTACAACCGACCGGGGATAATCTACGAGAAGAAGCAGAGCATAATGAGACAGCAAATCGCCCACATGTTGCAGCAGCGGATTATTGAACCCACTGAATCTCCATGCAACTCCCGAGTCGTATAAGTACAAAATAAGAATGGGGATACCCGCTTTTGTGTTGATTACTCTCCATTGAACCAGATAACGCTCTAGTAGCCCCGCCTGCCATCAATATCTCCAATACTCTACGAAGCTTGGGGAATGCTAAACTATTTTCAATTCTGGATATGAGAAGTGGATACTGGCAAATACCTGTCCACCCAGAGGCCCGAAAATACACTGCTTTTACTTCACCCGACGGAGAACAGTGTCAATTCTGAGCAGTGCCATTCGGACTGCAGAATGCCCCTTCTACCTATCAGAGGATGATGAATTCTACAGTTCTAGCTGGATACCTTGGGCAAGCTCTATATCGCCTATCTGGACGACATTATCATGTTCTCTCCAGACTGGGCCACCCACCAAGAACACTTAAACCGAGTCCTGGAAAGACTGGAGCTCCATGGACTCACAGCCAAACTCGAGAATTGCCACTTCGGGAAAGAGACAGTCGAGTACTTAGGACACATCATCACGCCAGAGGGAAATAAGCCTCAGCCAGGGAAAGTAAGGCAGATACTGCAAGCCAAACCTCCAAAGAACCTCGAGCAGTTACGCCTGTTCCTTGGGCTGTGTAACTGGCTGAGAGACTTTACGCCAGACATTGCATGCTACATGGGGCCACTAAATCAGCTCATGAGCTCCAACCGCAAAAGATGGGTATGGAGTCCTGCTAAACACCAAGCCTTCCAGCAGATCCAGGCTCAATTTGCCGACCTACCCATGCTCGACCGACCAGATCCCGACACCACCATCATATTGCAGACTGATGCCAGTAAAGTTAGCTTAGGTGCCATAATCTACCAAGAAGATGAGCAAGGACAAAGAAGGGTCATCAGCTTCGCCAGCGCCCTGCTCAACAAAACTGAGCAGAGATACGATGCCCACGAGCAGGAGTGTTTGGGCGTAGTCTAGGCAATCCGGAAATACAGCTATCTTTTGGAAGACAAACCTTTTATTATCCGGACTGACAACAGAGTGCTACAATGGCTTCGCACCTCCAGTGCCAAGAATACCAAGCTAGCCGTTGGGCCATGCTCTTACAGGAATTTTCATTTGAAGTCCAGCATTGCCCAGGGAGGCTCAATCAACTCTCTGATGCTCTTTCCAGAAATCCAGAACCAGTCCAAGAAACCGAGAAGCTACATCACTGGGAGAATGTGCTTCCCCCAGAACCACTCCAAATCAAAAAAGAGGATCTAGCTCATCACTTTCAGAAGGTCTCCTTCCAAAATGATCTCACCTTGTTCATAAGAAAGCAACAAGCCGATCCAGAAATTCGACATCTACTTACCGACCGAACTACCAATTAGTACAAGGAAGAACAAGGGCTCATTTGGATGAGGCCCAACCTCCATCAAGATTGGAAGTCGTGGGTCGCTACGGCTCTCCCTGTGTCAACACTTCCACGACCATATCCTTGCCCGTCATCCAGGAATGGACGAGACAGTGTGCCAGATCCAGCAAAGATACACATGGAAAGGGGCAACCAAAGACATACACGAGTACGTGGCCCAATGCACTACATGTGCCACCCTGAAACCAAGTGCCACCCTGAAACCAAGTGCCACTGCTCAAATCCAAGACACCCCTCGCAGACCAAAGATACCCTGGACACAAATCGCTCTGGATATCATGGGACCACATCCTCAGAGAACCAGTGGACACAGATTCTTAGTGGTCATCACAAACATGTCAGGTGGAAGCATTCCCTCTTCGCAATGCTGAAACCAACACTATCATCAGGACCCTCCAAAACGAAGTCTTCCACAGATGGGGGTATCCTCACAGCATTTTAACAGACAATGGCGTCTAATTTACAAGCCATTTATGGACCAAAGCCTGTCAGCAATGGGAAGTAGAACGATGGACCACTCCCATCTACCGCCCACAAGGCAAGTCTACAGAAAGGCATAATCAAGAATTAAAAAAGGGCATAAGGTTCCATGCGCAGGACCATAGACATTGGGACAAGTCCTTGCCGACCATCCTCTTCAACCTTTGACGTCGCAGAAACGATGCCCTGAATATTACTCCAAGCGAATTATTACTGGGGCAGACATTCAGACGGCCAGGAGAATGGAAATGGGACCGGACACCTTCCACCTGTCCTTCTCCTCCAGATATCAGGAAGGAGGCCTAGCTCCGCACTACCAAGGCCAATGAACGCCAGTCAGCTTACATTGACCGCAAATACCCTAGGATAGAGAAAACTGCAAGCACACCTCTCTAGGAAGGCCAACAAGTACAGCTTCGAACCCACCCGCTCTCAAACAAGAGACAACACTTTCATGCAGGCCTAGCTCCCAGATGGGAGGGACCCTCTTCAGTTTTACAGAGAGAAGGCCATGTGTACTGGGTAGAAGATGAGAGTAGAACAGTCAATAAGATACGTCGCACTGCCATCAAACCTGCACCTCTCCAAGCTATTTGCCAGAAGGCAGACTTCTGCAAGCCACAGAATGTTCCACCTGCAGAGATGGACCCTTGGAACAACAGGACCTTCGCTCCAGACGACCCCACAGCCAGGAACCAATGGAAGAGCCCCCTGTGGATGCATCTGGCTCCTTCCACAATCAATCTGCTGAACTCCAAATGCCTCCCACGAGAATAGAAACTTCAACTCGGGATGGCACATCAGCAGGCCCCAGTCAAGTGCCTACCATCTCCTAGACCGTCGAGTCTCAGACCGCAGACTCCAGGCCCATTCTTCAGGGACCGGCATTTGACCTGTACCCTGCACCACCTCACGAATCCAACAGCGGTGGGTTATGTGCTGCGGACCCGAGCCACTCTGGCTATCAGCTGTCAGGCCGACAGCCACCACCAGCATCCAGCAGTTCACCTAGCAGCCGTTCCCAGTCAGGGGCCCTGCCCATCTCCAACCGAGCTTTCCTGGAGGAAGTTCCCAGCAAGCTAGCCACCGATGCTCCTCTCCCAAGGATTCCTCAGCTTGCTTACCAGGCAGACCTGCAGAGCTCCCGCAGGGCTCCCGATCCTGAGCCATCCACCAAGCGCCAACTGCCTTGGCGCTCCTGCAGGTGCAACCCCCAGACCCAAGAAGGACATTACAGGGAGGTTCCCTGGAGAACGACCCACCACCGACCATACCAGTGACCAACGCTATGTAAGTGAGCTGACTCCGCCCAGAAGACCCACTTCAAAAGAGACTCTTAAAAAATTTTTTTCTAATTTTAATAATCAAAGTAACATATAAATTCTGTTTCCTATCTCAATTTGCAGTTAGCTGGTGAAATAAAGCTCTAGTTATGGCTAGGAGAACCCAGCGCCACGTGTGTCTCTCTCTTCCTAGATTTTAGAAATCTGGGATTCACTCTTCCTTAGCAGGGGGGAATTGACACATTTCACTTGTGCCGATTAGATTCATATTTGCGTTCAGCCGCAGATTTGCTTATCCCCTCAGTAAAAGTAGAGTTAGGAAGTTTTCCATAACTTAAACCACTTGATGCCACACTTTGTTTGTATTTAACCTTCAACATACTTTACCTCATGTTTATATTGTATTCATTTCTTTTGTAAACAAACCACGGCCGTGCTCTGCTACTACCAATTGTTTGTAAACCTAATAATATTTATATTTGATATTTCACTTTTTTATATATTGTAAGCCTTTTTTTATCTTAATTTATTTGGCATAAATTATTTAGTGTGTAAACCTTTTCATTGCACCAAGTGGTAATATTTAGATTATTTTGTATGTTTCCTTCGCGCGCCCATGCGGCGATATTTCACGCAGCGTAGTTGGCCTCCCTGCCTAGAGTCTGCCTCGTTCCAAAAGTCCCGTTAGCACCACCCCCTCGGGAGGCCACCCACTCTGCTCGAACCCCTAAAGATTTGGATATAAAAAGGGGGCCTTCAACTCTACCTAGTCAGTTTTGCAGGGGCTCGGCCTAACCACCGTGTCTCCTTGGCACTCCCCTTCCTGAGCGGTTGATGTCCGTGAGGGGCTGCTCACTACCCCCCGATCTGTTGGTTGACGTCCGCAAGGTGCCAACAGATTACCCTTGCCTGAAAATCTTATTCCTTCCATACACGCTGGGGTTGATGTCCGCAAGGTGCCCTCTGCGATACCCACCTGTGGGCGGATTCCTTGTACCACACCCAACTTTTGCACTTTTACCTACCTTGAGTGTCAAGTAGTGCTCGGTGGCTAATGCCGCTAGCCTGGCCCGCGTACGCCATATTTGCTCTACAGAACTAAGCTCAGTTCTGCGCGCTATGTGTTCCGGAAGTTGTTGAACAGTAAAATCAGTTATATCTAAGTGTAGTTCCGTAGGTCCACGCGTGAGCAGTAAATACATTCGCAGTATCAGTACCGATCTGTATTCTGTTAAAGTCTTTTGAATTCTTTAATATTTGCATAGTAAGAGACAGTGTAAATAATTGTAGCCAGTGAACCTGTGTAAAGATTGTACATTCAGTGACTTGTAAATTCAGTGCCTATAAACACTTGTGTGCCACCTAATTTGTGTATTGAGGATTTCAATGTATAGTAATTGCATCTATCCACATCTTTTATTTTTTCACTTAATGTCTCAACCCAAGCAGAGTAGTGAGAAAGACAGTGCAGAAGCAAAAAGGCAAGCCGCCTTCTTGAAACCTTATTTTATGTGAGTGACTAGTGAACCTAAAGTGCTATATAGGTAACATATTTGTCTCATAAAAGAACTCCAGAGATCATACCTGGCCTAAATCGAGATTCACTCGTCGTGAAGGGGACAGATCACTGGAACCATACTTACCTTGTGCTCCCCAAAGTCTCATTCTCAACACATGTTGCGCTTGGTAGGTATCACACGTCAGTATTTAGGTACATTCCAAAACCTGATAAGAGGTGACAATATGTATATGTGTATGTATTGCTGTAGTAGGTTTTTTTAAGATTTTTCAGAACGTATATGGACAGTTTTAAAACCAGTTTTAAGGAAACTTGCCATTCGCCGCATATTCAAAATCCCTCTCCGTAAAGGATGACTTGGGCAGAGGGAGAATCACGCCAGCCAAATGATTTATACGGATTAATGTAAAACGTTGCTATATATTTATTTACTGTTGTATAGTAGGACCAACAGTTTTTTTGAAGCAGTGCAAAGTTTTTTAACGTAAGGAATTTTATAATAAAAGCAGTTGCATCGGAAAGTCAGTCAAGTGTGCACAGTTATTTTGGTGTATTGTTATATTTCAAAACAGTGTATAATGCAAATCACTTGCTATCACTTTAAGGTAATTTGTACTTCATTTAGCCACACATGGGAATATGTTTATGGAAATAGTTAATATTTTTTAACCTCTTCAAGGAATTTGAAGAAACCTTAGGCCTGTTCCTTTATGACTTCAGTAGTAATGATAAATTAGGATCACATACTTATACGAGTCAACGTACACTTTTAATTTTACGTTTACGTCCATCCACCCAAAGTATTGCTGCAAGTCATTAGGTATGTAGGCCTGTCTAGTAATTTGTGTTACCACTTTTGAGCAGATAATGAAATTACTTCCCAAAATCACGAACATATTTAAAGGGAGGCATGGTTTGATTATACTCTGTAGTGGTTTCATGCTTGGATTTTTCCCCCTGTTGTTAAGGTAACTGTGAGACGAAATAGATTTTTTAACATGGCAGATCTAGCATAAGATGATTGGGGGAAAACTAATTTTTAAAATGAAAATGGCTAGTGTAGTTGGTTGATGTTGTGTCTGATTGGCAAGGCATTACAGTGTTTGTGTACTCGGAGATTTACAGTCATGTGGGTATGTACTGTACATGCATTACAATTTAAGTGAAATGGGTTTTCTTGATGAAGATAGGCCTAGATATAAGCTTTTTGTTTATTTCTTGGAAATGTGTGTTAAAATTACATATTCACACTGATTTCTCCAATACTTTTAAGGAATGTTGCAATTCAATGAAGCTAGTGCTATAAAACATCAAATTATATACCATTTGGAATTTTTTTTTACTTTTTATCTCGGTTGTGCTCCCTACTGAGGACTATGCAAATACGCCTACTTCACTTTTATGTAGCTTACACTTGCCAACATTAATTGCCAGGTAATACATTTATTTTAGGGCAATGGTTAATATGTCAACAATTTGCTATGGCCTAAATTAATAATTTGAGCTAAGTGTAGACTAATGAAGCAAGAATATTTATGTTTGGAAACTTTCAGCATGATGGCTTTAGGGAGATAGTTAGGCCTACTCATTTTCAGACAGTGTTTATATTGATTTGTTGAATTTTTGTTATAGAAGAAAATAACAAACTACCTTGACCTGTTGAAAATACTGCCTAGTATTGTGTTTATCATAAGGCGTAGGCAAACTATTCAACCAAATTATCTTCTCTTAGCAGTCACTTGATTTAGCTTTATCTTGTTTAATATTCTTACATGATAAATGTAATATGTATTTTAAAATCATTGGTGTATGAAAGAACAGTAATTTTTGGACTCAGAGTATTGTAGCTTACTTTTGCTGTAGGGCAGCACGAGCAAGCCACAGTTGGTAATGTCGGTACAGGGGCGAATTTGCAATAAGGTGTACAGCAAGAAAAGATGCCAAATAATAATGGCTCCCAAAATTAAAGTTAATAGGGGTACTTCATACAAAAAAAAAAATACACCACTCTCTGCTCACCATCTCTAAATATATTGTGTTCAGAACCTAACACAAAAACAATACACTAATACATATATTAGCACTTATGAGATGTCTGTACAACATCTATATTGAAGGTTTGAAGGTTTGTAAAACACCAAAATTTTATATATATAAATATATAATATAAATATATAAATAAATAATAAATGGTTACAATTGACTAAAAGGCATTTGATGAAACAGTTGCTTGCCCTTAACACATGCCTAGTCTAATTAATACTGGAATGAACAACTATAAAACTGGCTGATCTGCAATAAATATATTGCCTATTGAACAAATTTACACTTATAAAAAAAGGATACTGATTCATCTTCATGTCAGTGACAAAGGCAATTTACATCCATAAAGTGTAAAGTCAAATGCCCAGTCCGGGCCTATACCATTTCCTGCATGAGAATACACTAGTGAGGGCAATACTAAAGGTGTTGTTCATTATTCCAATTGATTATACAGTAATTATTATAACACTCGGTGTTGGGACTGCCGGCACTCAAGTTAAGTTCAGCTGGTATGTTCAACGCTTCGTCATGATCCATGCATCGGACAAAATAAGAATCAAAAAAGTACATACCTTGATTCGCCACAATATAGGCAAAGGGTAATGAGCAACCTGGTCGCAAATATAAGTAGACTTGACGCGTTTCACCCTGCCATGTGGCACTTGACGACTCCATTTGCCAGCACAATAGCATGGCAACAGCATTTGCCATTTTCATCGGAAACCAATTCACACTCAGGCAGCATCAGCTACATACTCACTATCGTGCACTAGAAACCGGGTGAAACTAGAAGCCGGTAAATTACGTTCTCCATGAGCACCAACTTGCTAGTAAACCGCATTGCAATTGCAACACCTGAGCCACACATTCACGACCTTTGTATTGAAAAGCGTTCACGCAGAAAAAAGGCATTTTAACCATGCTGTACTGGACTGCATAAGCTGTTAAATATCCACCGGGCAGCGGGACAACCTAGCGGGCTAATCCCGCCTGAACCTCGCTCGTCAAACATCACTCAAAGACTCCACCTGCTCGTAGTTCGCCCAGCAAGCACGCATTACCTAGAGGGCAGCACTTGCCGGACTCGCCATCAGCAATCCCAAAACAGCTGAACTCAAGCGCAGGCATACCAACTTCTGGTGCACGCATACCGCAACGCTCGGCAACTGGTGGCATGCGGGCCACCATACAATAAGTTTGGCAGCCCGGGCTGCCACAGTATATTAAAAGTGTTAATTAATAGAAACTCTTCAATACATATAATCATATACGTTTTCTGGCACCGTTTGTGCAAAATCGGCTGTTTCTACCAATGGTTCAGAGCGCAAATGCTACTGGCCAATATGTCCATTGAGGCTAGTGTAACAAAATTACTTCCTTCAAAGAGGGACCCATATTTTTTCCCACACTCAGGTACACCAAAGCAGCGAAGGAGTCTAGTTGATTACAGCCACTGTGACTACCCTCCCACACCACCCCCTGTAGGATGAGCATGGTTCTTTTATTCTAAACCGCCGTAATTGCGATGAGTCACTAGAACGATGCTAGTGTCATGACGGCTGTGTGAAAATGTGAGCATGGATCGTCGTGTCATAATGCTTCGGTCAGAATTATTGTGTCGAATGAACGACGATTCCAAAGAGTAATCTATGCAGAGGTTCATATGAAATTTGCAGTAGTAATGTATTATTTTTGTGTGTTGGAGAATCTGGTTTCAAATTTCAGCCAATAGAAAACATCTGTGAACAAAAATATAGAACAGCTGTAACAAGAATGACATTATTTTCACTTAACCTGTATTTTTATTTACAAGTGACACACTTAACCAGTATTTTTATTCATCAGTGACACTTAATTTACTAAACGTGTGAACAGAACTTGAAGAAATTGTTGTCAAGTGCCGATATTCTGAGGCAGTTGTGTGGGGTTTGCTGTTAATATTAATTTCATGAGTCAGTGTGTACGTCACTATAGTAGTGGTGTTGCTGCCGGAATAGCAATATCAGCACTTGGCCATCGTTTCTTATATCTTCATTTGACTGTTTACATGAGCAATGTAAAATAAAACATGGTAAATAAAGCTTAACATAATTTTAATATTTCAGTATGAGTCTTATAATTTTAAAGTGTACGTATGATTTACTACAACAAAATTGTATTCTGTTAGAGCATTTTATAATAAATAACAGAAGACGATAATTACTATTCTCCAGTCAATAAAAAAAATTACTTTAGATTTGAAGAAAATAAAAATTTTGTGGTCACCTTTACACTATACATGATAAAAATTTTTTATTGGTTACCCTATCAAGGAACAAAGACAACGCATGAACATAAAAAATGTACTGATATAAATTACAAAAATGTTAATAGTCTTCGTCAATATCTGTAAGATATAACAGTTGTAGGTTATTTGCCAATACAAAGTTAACTATTATAAGCATTGGTTTCTGAGGATATTTTCAGCAGAGAATGATTTTGTCTGATGCGTTTTGTACTACAAATTCAAGCCATGAATGTTAAAATACCAGAATTTTGTTTCTACAGCATATCGCTTTCATTCGGTTCGGTTATACTAACACGTTAAAATTACGGACAAAATGCATGCGTACACTAATACAGTGCCAATAATAACCTGAATGTGCATCAGTTAAAATATTTGCTTTTTGTCTTCAAAAAATTCAATACAAACTGTATTAATTTTTTAGGTATTAGCTTTCAGTATGGGCAAGATGTAGGTTATGGCACGTCTACAGTAATAAAGCTTTAAGTTTATATTTGCACATATTGTTTATACTGTGTGTAGGCTTTATATTAGTTAAAATATATTTTTTCTCTTGAAACTGTGAATATGGCATTGTTTCTATCAATATTTATTTTAAATACACACATTGTCGGCTTCTTGACACACTAAAATACAGTGTCAATATATTAACGGTCGCGTCGTTCATCTGAAATGCTTTGACGGGCAACAAACAGAACCATGCTCGCTTTTTTGACGAAACGTCTTTCCATTGACGCATCGTTCTGACAACAGGGAAAAAACACTAACCATGCTCGGCCTGATGGTTTGGCTGATGCTCATCATAAATGGTTTACGTGTAAAATAGGCATAACAACTGCCTCACATCTTTCCGGCAAGCAATTGGATGCTTTCGGCCAATTCCTTTGACTCTTATGGCTCTGTGCCAGTCACATTACTGTATTGGAGTATTCTATTTTATTTATTATCTTTTTAATTCTGAGAATGAAAGTCTAAAATTTGCTATTGTAGCGTGAATTCTGTCCATGTTTTGCTGAAATACATGCATGGCAGTTGAAGTTTTAACTTATATTTAGGCTACAATCAGTGAAGCAATATTTTTAATATTCTTAATTTGCTGGACTGATTGTTGCTTAAATATACAACGTTAAAAGTTCACCTGCCATGATTGTGCCATAGCACAGCAATGTAAACATAATTAATGCCATAATATAAATTTTCACATTTTTCTTCACAGATCATCATCAAAGCCAAAAATTAAATAATAATCTATAATTGTAACTGACACCAAGTCTTAAGTGCTGCTGTAATTGTGTAAGTATTATCTTGTACTTTGACAAATATTTTGTCAGTTACTTTCAAAATCTTCCACACTTGTTCAGTGAAACTTATAAGATTTTCTGCATTGTGGGAAACTTAATGAAAAGTCTAACTTCAAAATACAAATTAGATGCAATGCAGTCACTGTTTACAAAGTGCGTTGGTATACCCATATAGTCGTCATTGGCTTAGCCCGTCCATATGTGTACAGCAAGAGCTATAGTGTCTGCTTGCAGAAGAAGTGCCTGAACTTTCTTCTTCGCACTTACATACGTGTCAGGGATCAATTTGTTTGCCACATGTTTCCTTCAAACATTTTGTAAAGTTGTTTTAAGTAACTGATAAGGTTGTTAAAACCTTTGTTTTCTGTATAATGGCCGATTATTAAAACATATCGTCTGGGCATTCAATAGTGCGATTTTGTTCTTCTTGCATCATTTATACTAAACTTGCTTTTCTGGTCCGTAGATTCAGCTAGAGTTGGTTTGCGCAGAATCAAACCCACGTTTTGTATACAGTCTCGGCTCATGTTTCCGTAGTTATTTGTACGATATTAATTACTCTTAGGTACAAAATTATTAAACTAATCTTCTTGCAGGGCATGTGTAACCCAAGACTTGGTGTTTGATTCCCAGGTTACTGGTGGCCTATGCCGTAAATTTTCTTAAAATGCCAGCAGGTTCTAGGAATAATTAACTGCAAATGATTTAAGGTTAAAGTGTCAGGGACTCTCAACAACCAACCGTAACAATGGTACAATATTTGCAACCTTTAATCTTGGA